>JAOTRH010049338.1:0-19495 GCA_034768845.1 Heliamphora exappendiculata | reverse complement strand
TTGTCCCCAGGGAGACAGTGCGCCGAGTAGGGAGGACACACCAGTGGGCTCTTATGTGAAAGGTCGACAGCAGCCTTCCGCAATACAGACTTCCCGGATGGCAGGTGGGAGCATATTAGTTTAGTCAGTGCGGCAGCCGACAGCGCCGAGTTATGGCGGGCAGGACAGAGCGGGGTTACCCCAAGTGTATTCTCTTGCAGCCTACAATTCATCTAGGGACCGATCGTGCCGGAGGATGCTGATATGCCTTCAGCAAGCAAAGGTACTTTCTGAATTTGCAGGTTATGGGTCAGAGACATCATTACATCTGTTTGGGCTTGGCTATAGATCCCGAGGATGGTATGCTGTGTTGAGGCAGTGGTGGGTGATGATGTGAGGTTGGGAGTGTTATAGATCCCGTGTCTGTGAGATAGTTGGCTATTGTCTAGGATGCTTGAGCTTGTTTGACTATATGCTAAGAATGGTTTGGCTAACCATCTCGTGTGTCTGTGTCGGTTGCGATCAATGGTTGGTTGTTTTGACCTTGAGTTGAATTTCGGGGGCAAAATTCCTTTAAGGGGGGTAGAGTTGTGAGACCCTGACCCATTATCTTTTTTAGAATTTTCGGACGCCCGTTATGTGTTTTCGTTGTAGCATGCTTTACTATTTTTGATGCATGATCGGGCTTAGATATGCATGCGGGATAGGTTCTCGGGGCTGTGGGCCGTTGTGGCACGATTCTCAAAAAAATTTTAAAAAAAAGATATTTTAGAGACCTATAAATATATGGAGTTAGATATTTTCATAAAGATATTTTTCAAAACTTTTCCAGTAAGCTTCCTATTTTTTCTCTGCCTTCTTTCTAAGTTCTTGGGGGCCCAGGGCTCGATTTTTAGCGATCCAACAGTGGATCTGTGCTTTTGGCGTCGTGGGCTACGCAACCATCTGGTCAGATTTCAATTCCGATAAAGCACGATTTTACACGTGGTTCGAGGCATCGAGTTTTAAACTCACCAAGGTAGAATTCTGAACCCTACTGCTATATAAGGGTGCTGTTGGTAAGCGTGTGTGTTTTTAACGGTTAGATCTCTGTAGATCTGATTTTTCATCAAACTTGGTTTTTGGGTTATAGATCGGGTTTTCGTTGGTTACGGTGGATGGAATCGTGTTTTGAGAGTTTCTTTTGTGGTTTTGAGGTTAGGCTTGGACGTGTGTATGTCCGAGGGTGTTGTTCGAAGGTTAAACCCGTAGCTCAGAATCAGTTTCTGGGTGGGTTCAGTCGACTGAACGCATAGGTTCAGTCGACTAAATCATTGTTCTTGGGTTCGGTCGACTGGACTGAGAAGGTCGGTTGACTGAACCGAGTGTTTGGGCATTTTGTGGTTTCCAGTAGGGTGTTCGGTCGACTGGAGGTGGGGTTCGATCGACTGAATCTCTAGGCTGTGTTTTTGGTGGTTTTAGTTGGGTTTTTGGTTTTCAATTGGTGTTCTTTGGTATTTAATTGATTAATTTATAAAAATTAGTTGATTCAAATACCTTTGAATTCCTTTGGGGGTTCGGTTGGTTGTATGGTGGTTACGAGGGTCGTGTTGTGGCCTCGGGTGTGCGTTTGAGTGTCGCCCTCGTGGGTGATGTGCATGGTAGATGCGGCTTGTTGGTGCACAGTTAGGTGCGTGGGTTGATGTTGAGTTTGTGTTGGCGCGGGTGAGCGTCGTGGGCCTGTGATGGCCGTGTTAAGAGTGTTTGGGCCAGTGGTGGTCGTGTGGGTTGTCCCGTGAGTGGATGTCGGTTGCGTGACAGGTGGCGTCGTGATGTGGATTTTATATGATTACGTGCATATTTATAACTGTTTATTTATGTACAGAATACGTAAGTTGATTACGTGGTTGTGATATCAATCGTTATTTGTAATGTGGTTTATGCTTTAAAACTTAGAGTTTTATAAGCATGTGACATGGTTTGTGAAACGTCGTGTTGATACATGGTTATATGCTTAAATTCATGTTTTAGGTTTGCATATGTGTATGAAATGGTTTAGATGAATAAGTGATCCAGTAGATGTAAATCCTGGTTGATGAAGCACGTGTGCGTGCGTGGGTGTATGAGGTAGGCTGCGAAAGCCGGTGTATGAGGTAGGTTGTGTGTGTGCAATATCTGAAGGCTAGAACGAGATCTTGATGAGGCACAGGTGTGAGTGTGTGTGTGTACGATAACTGAAGGCTGAAACGAGGTCCTGAAGAGGCATGTGTTCATGGATTGCATGTACTGCATATTAGGACGAATAGACCAATTTTTTTAAAAATTGTATTCTCGGCCTACGGGAGTCGATATACTGTATTAACGGCCTGTGGGAGTCATAATACTTGAATCGTTTTCAGGGTTCTAATGAGTCGACAAATGGTTTTTATCCTCACTTTTCCTTGCATGTGAAAATGATTTTCTGGCTCTGGTGAGTTGTGATCTAAAACTGTTTTCAAACTGTTTTAATGGCTTGAAAGAGAGTCAAAAATTGTACTTTGTTTATCAAGCATATTTAGCTTATTTTTCATCTGTTGTTTAGAATCTGCTAAGATTTGGCTCACGGTGTGAAATTTTGCTTTTCTTCAGGTACCGGTCACGCTAGTTGATCTGCAAGTGCTGAAGAGATGGAAGAATTATAGTCTTCCTTTTTACTAGTTTTGTTACATATATGCTTATAACATGTTTTCGAGCGTTAGTGCCGTGTACTGTTGCCGTTTGGCGTATATATACAATACATGTATAATTTAAATTGAGAACATATTCTCGGGTTGGGTATCATGTTTGGTTGTTTTTGGGTGTTTCACGTGGCCTGGAATTTGGGGCGTGACAAAGTGGGAGATGTTGGAATGAGTGGCCAAATCGCCCTCGATATTTTATTAGAGGAAAAATATTCTCATTATATTTTTATGTTGTTTTTAATTTATTATTATCTTGGACTAACATTATTTTTTGTTGTGTTTTTTATTTTTTATTTACTTAAAGAAAAAAATGATGGGTGTGATTGCTCACGTCGGCAAGATTGTTTGATTTGGTCAAACCACTATTAAGTGTAATCCCACTTAATATGAGATGCACACGTGGGTGGAGGTGATGTGGTCAAAACCTTTTGTAAATATACTCCTGAGATGAGTAATGGGTGAGTAAAATAACCCCCACTATCAAATTTATAGGGGTCAAGATAAGAGCCCTTATATTTGGTGGTTAGCATTGAAGCCGTAATTGGTGGCTTCTCATTCTTTTAATTATCAGTGGCTTCACATTCCTTCACAACTTCCATCTCAATGCAGTTCTTAAGGCTTCTCAAAGAGATGGGCTTCTTTGTTGTAACATCATCGAGCTGTTAGCTTAAAGGTAAAGGAAAAAAACTCTTATATTCTTAGAATTTAACTCTGAAAACTAAAAATTATGAATTAATCAGCCTTTACGCCAAATAGCTTGGTGTTGTTAAAGTAGAGAAACCTAACTCCTTCTAGAATTGCTAAAGCCTCTATTATTGCTCGGTTTAGTAGTTTCCTCTTTTGTACCTCTATTTATCTTTTTGTTTGGTAACGAATGACAGATTTGGCTTAAATTAAGCGTGTGTCACCCAACTTTTAAAAATAAGAATAATAAGTAATAAAAATAATTAATTTATTATTGACCTAGAATATATTTTTTTTTACAAAACTTTATGTTTATGTTTAAAATTTAAGTCTAAAAACTTACATCTACTAAAGTTTTAAATAATAAAGTAAGTCTAAAAACTTACATCTACTAAAGTTTTAAATAATAAAGAATCGAGAAAGTATTAGTTAGAAAATTTTCTTGCAAAATTTGACTCTATGATAAATCACAAAATAATATAAAAAGTTTATCTCAAATTTTTTAAAATTTTCTAAACTTAAAATTTTACAGTTATTGAAAATTTTAGTAATCAATAAACCGTGATGAAAAAATATTAAATAAATAGAAAATCCTAACAAATAGTTTAACTATACAATAATTCATGAAAATACATTAAGATTTTATACCTAAATTTTTATATTTTTTTTCAAATTAAAATTTTTTCTTCAAAAATTTTAAGATATCTAATTTTAAGCTACCGTACACTTAGCAGCTTAAAATCCGTGCTTACCTTGCACTGAGACATCTGTTCCAGCCCTATGCCTATATATACTCGGCGAAACTACAGATTTTGCGCACAAACAATCCTCTGAGAAAGCCTGTGTTTATTGAGAGTAACAAAGAGTAAGGATATATATATTACAAACCATTCAGAAGCTATAAGCTTCTTCTTCTCCAAGCTTCAAACAGAAGCATTGCCGACCCCCACACCGCAGCACACCAGCACGACCAACAGCCGCCACCAACCTTCACCCGCTGACGCCTCTCCACCCACCGCCATTCACTGCCGAGATGACCGTCGGTCTCTATCGTCTCTCCCTCTTTCTGTCTCTGCTATTTCTCTCTCTTCTCTCTGCACTCTCTCTCTCTCTCTCATATGTATTATCTCCCTCTGTCCCCTTGTTGTTCACACAAGGGACGTTTGCTTGATTTCCATAATCTCCTCGTTGTCTTAAATCAGAAAGCTAAAAATAATTAAACAAATTTTATTTAAAAGGAATTTTATGAAAATTTAGCTTTAAACAAAAACAAGATTTTTATAAAGATATTGAAATGTAGAGATTTAAAATAAAAGAATTTTATTCTTTACTCTATAGCAGAGTCTCTATTTACATTTTCATAAAAATTAATTAAGTTAAACCCAAGTTTTAACTAAAATAAGTATTATAGTATGAGAGATTAATTCCCCTTATGTTGAAAATTTTAAAGTTCATATTTAACTTAAAATTTCACTTAAACATTCCATTTTTGTCCCTTTTAAATAATTAATTTTTTTTGGTAAAATTAAATCAGATAGCTTATTAAAAATTTCAACATTTGGTATTTTACATTTAAAAGAAATTATGAAAACCAGATTTTAAAATATAAAATAAATCTATTATATAAATATTTGCCATAGCTTTCTGAAAATATTATTTCTCATAAGTTTTCCTTAATTGATCTTGCATGCCGTAGGCTTAAAATTGAAATTTTTAAATGCCTTATATAAATAGACTTCTAGGAGATTAAACATCAAGAAATTTTGAGTGTTAACTATAAACAATAAAGAAGATTTATTTATTCTTGTTAAAGTGAGCAAAGGTATGAAGCTGGTACTGAATTTACTATTTTTATTTTGTTTAGATTTGGGCTTTATTGAGCAAAACTAAATGATCTCCTACAAATATTAGGTGAGTCTTATGATATTTGAGTTAGTTTAGTTTTCGATTATCACTTTATAACGATTTTGAGTTGCACCACTATTGATACTATTTGAAAATAATTACAGATATTGGATATTATAAAGATAAGAATGATAGTTTAAATGGCGTTCCGACCGCTGGGGGACGATAAAGCATACCAGCGAGGTGATGTAATAAGGGTAGCGGGTCACGGCCAGATGACTAGGGAATAATCATTTCCATTGCAGGGTAGCTTCCTGAATTGCTGGTAAAATCGTTTAATTGAATATTATTTTAAAAATTGAAAGCGAGTAATAACTCAGATATCAATACACTCACACTAGTTTTGCTAATATTTTTTTAAAATTGTGTTTCAAGTGACGCTTAAAATAAATCAGCTGAAGTGGATGTATCATGTTTTCTTCCATTTACTTCCTCTTTGTTGCCTTATATTTTCTCTTATAATGTACTCGTTAACATGAATATTTTTGGAATACGCACTAGTAAGCTCTAGAAACTTCTGAAAAGGTCACTGACGTAACATTTCTAAAAATAATAAAATATGTTGTTTATTTTCACATAAATGTATAAAAAAATTTGAAGAAATTTTAATAAGAGGTCTTTGGTGGGTTTTGACTCACTGACCGGTCGCAGACACTATGTTTTAAAATGACTTGTGACAGAGTTAGTATCAGAGCTAAAGTTATTTTTTTCTAAATGAAAAAAAAAAATCCAAAGCTCAGGACACCCACACCACTCTTGCATATGCATGTTTTGATCTATTCTATTTTACTTTGATTTTATCTTATCTTTTTGAGTAAATCAAAAATAAAATAAATAAATAAATAAATATTCTTTATATGTTGTAGTTCATGAATTCCATCAATAGCTTTGATACTTATGGAGGTTATCGACTGGTCTCTTCCCCAACTGGCACCAGTTAGGAACCCCTCAAAGCTTACCCCTAGATTCGGTTGAATATGAATACGTCACCAACGATGGAGCCGATGAGTACTTATATGAGGAGATCATGAAAGTGGAGGATGCGAAGTTATTTTATTTAGATACTATGAAGCGAGCAATGGTCAGACACCGTCTGAAAAATAGAATTTTAATGGGTCATAAGGCATTAACGAATATGAGTGATAGGGGACATTATTCGATCTTGGTAAATAAGGCAGCTGCTGTTTGATATGATACTACTTGTCCCCCCTGAACCTTGTTTATGGCCCTCCAAGAATGGTGCCAGTACCCAGAAGAACTATTCCTCCAGAAGAGTTTGGGCAATCCCATGCCCCCATCATAATTGAGTCAGACTCTAAACCTGAGGAGGACCCATCTTAGCCATCCCACTGTGACGTGCAATCTGAACCTTCGGTCAATGGTCCAAGTAGGGGGTAGGTGGAGCCAGGACTCTTTTTGATATATCCTTTTTGATATTTTGTGTTTGGGGTTTTTTTTCTGGATTCTCTTTGTGTTTTCAAGCTAGATGACAGTTTCTGTAAGTCATCTTTGTTTAGTTATAGCCTTGTACCCCAAACAGAACATATTATGCATATAACTAAAATGTTACTTCTGTCTACACTATTTTTTTTTAGCTTCTTTCTAAACGAAGATTATCTTTATAATACCTATGAGACTCAAAAGAAAAAAAAATAATAACAACAATGATGGTGATACACAATAAAATGCCTTACTTACCTTACAATCTAATATTAAGATTAGTTTTCTTTGATATAGGTCTATCAAAATGAATACACGTACAGCAACGTGGGACAGAAATATGAATAATTTTATGGCACAAGTCAACACACAAATGAATGAGATGCGCCGCATGATTTGCAAGTTAGCTCAGACACGCGAACAAGCTCAACAACAACAAAATTCAGCCCCTCCTAATTATAATATAACGTCCCTAGTTGCACCTCGAGGCCAAGCTCCAACCCTGCTGTACTCCAAAATATGAATGAAGGCCCAAATATACAGAAATTTTTAAAAATGAAGCCGCCTACATATAAAGGAGGACTAGACCCAATCAAAGAAAATGAATGGTTAACAGCCATGGAAAGGATATTCTGGGTGGTGCCCAGCACAAAGGCACAGAAGGTGAAACTAGCAACCTACCAGCTCAAAGGCGAGGCACAAAAATGGTGGAATTTGAAGAAGCAAGGCAACCCAGAGATGGAATGGGATCAATTCCTAGTTAGCTTTCGGAAAAAATATTTTTCCCAATCCCTACGTGACACGAAATGCACAGAATTTCAACAACTCAAACAAAAGGGTGGAATGATCACACCACCATGGCCAACGGCCCCGAGAACCAACTCCACATGGATTTCTAAGTCCGAACTTGCATAAAAATATATATAAACAAGCTGTAACAGGAAATGTAAACACGTGTTGAAAAATACCAAAAAAAAAACGGGTCAGGGTCTCACAACCCTTATATACTGTGGACCAGACTATTCTCCTACGTACGGGTTGAAATACTAGCAGTTCGTATCCCAAAGGCTCTGAAGTTTTGATTAATTTTTTAGCAAACTTTGACGATATAAAGGAATGTGTTGAGCCAGAATCGAATAATACGTAGGCAGGCAAAGAACATATAGAGATGTTACCGACAACTACCTCAGCGTTCCGAAGATCCCTTAGGACTAAGGGGAACATCCGTTCATGCCTCTGGCTGTTGTTGTTGTTTTTTCGTGCTTTAGGTAGTGGGTTCCACGCACCTCCAATTCCTTAGTTTTGGTGTCCTTACCTTTCGCCAATTGTCTAAAGTCTCGGGCAGTCATTTCTGAGGTGGCCCTCGGCACTACAATTAAAGCATCTGGGAGTAGTTCTCCAGCAGGTTTTCAAGTGGGTCTTTCCACGTGTAGGACAGATAGGTTTTTGGTTTCCTTTTTGCGACGTCCCCACAGCTTGCCTTTTCGATCATCCTTTTCCAGAACTCCCTAAGTTTGAGGCTTAGCATTTTTGGTACTCAAAGAATTTCCTACTATCATTATTTTCTTGCTCCACCAACAAGACTTGGTCAACAACATCCTCATAGGTAGACAAACGTAGAGGTTGTATCATCTTTTTAATTTCGAGGTCTCAACCCGTCTCCGAACTTTCTTGCCTTCATATGTTCTGTGAAGATCATATGTGAAGCATACTCCGCCAAGTTAGTGAATTCCACTTCAAAATATGTTGACTTTCAAACCTCTCATGGTAGTTTTCAATTTAAAGAAAGGAAAGTGTCCTCATCTATACCCCTTCTATCGGTAACCTAAGCCTAAAAGCTTCTTAGGAAGGGATGCTAGGGATATCTCTGTTGTGTAATCAAGAACGTACCTAGAGACCCAAAGTTGTTAAATATCTCAGTAGTTTGTGAGTATTCGGATGTATTTCTTGAGGATTTACCTGGAATGCCTATAGATCAAGAAGTAGAGTTTTCTATAGAAGTTACGCCAGGAACCCAACCGATTTCAAAAACCCCATACCATATGGCCACTGTCGAATTAAAGGAGTTAAAGGATCAACTGCAGGAGTTACTTGACAAAGGTTTTATTAAGCCTAGCATGTCGTTATGGGGAGCCCCAGTGTTATTCGTGAAAAAGAAGGATGAGACAATGAGATTGTATGTGGATTGTCGGGAGATGAAAAATGTTACCATCAAAAATAGATACCCCTTAACTCGGATCGATGATTTATTTAACCAATTACAAGGGGTAAGTGTTTTCTCTAAGATCAATTTACGATCAGGGTACCACCAATTGAAAGTAAAGAAGGAGGATATCAAAAAAATGGCTTTTCAAACTAAATATGGACACTACGAATTTTTTGTTATGCCTTTCGAGGTGAAAAATGCCCCAGCAGCCTTCATGAACCTAATGAACCAAGTCTTCAAAGAATTTTTGGATGAATTCATTATTCTCTTTATTGATGACATCTTAGTCTAAGGTAACAAATGCCCCAACAGCCTTCATGGACCTAATGAACCAAGTCTTCAAAGAATTTTTGGATGAATTCATTATTCTCTTTATCGATGACATCTTAGTTTATTTTAGGAACGAAGAAGAGCATGCAGAACACTTACGGAGAGTATTACAACCCTTAAGGGACCATAAGCTATATGCTAAGTTGAAAAAGTGTGAATTTTGGTCAAAAAAAGTAGTATTTTTGGGACACATAGTTGGTGGAGTAGGGATCTTAGTTGATCCACAAAAATCGAAGCAATCATAAAGTGGCCAACCCCGACGACGGTGACAGAAATAAGAAGTTTCTTAGGTTTGGCAGGAAACTATCAACAGTTTGTAGAGAACTTCTCAAAAATCACAGTATCCTTAATAGAATTGACTCGAAAGGGAGAACCCTTTTTTTGGAATGAAAAACGGGAGAAAAGCTTCTAGGAATTAAAGAAAAGGTTAACAACAGCACCTATTATCGCCTTACCAAAAGGCACAGAAGGGTTCGCCATCTACAGTGGCGCATCCAGACAAGGATTGGGGTGTGTACTCATGTAACACGGGAGAGTTATAGTGTATGCCTCACAATAATTAAAGCCCCACAAAAGAAATTATCCCACTCACGATCTTGAGCTAGCAGTAGTCGTTTTTGCACTCAAAATATGGCAATACTACCTATACGGAGTTCCATGTGACGTATACACTGACCACAAGAGCCTGAAATACATCTTCACGCAGAAGAAGTTAAGCTTCAGACATAGGCATTGGTTGAAACTGATAAAGGATTACGATATCAATATCTTATACCACCCTGGCAAAGCAAATGTCGTGGCCGATGCCCTAAGCCAGAAAGTTACAAGAACCCTGAATAGTTTCCTCACTCAGCAACCCCAGTTAGTAGAAGACTAGACTAAGTCTTTGTGTGCCACAATTGTCATCAAATCAACCCTTTTGGAAAAAGTGAAATGCTGACAAGAAGAAGACCCCAAGTTGAGGGCCATACGCGAACGAAGCAAGGTAACTCCGGACCTGAATTTTTATTTTTCTCATGAAGTATTAAAGTTTCGAAACTGACTATGCATTCCTAATGTAACGGAATTAAAAGAACAGATATTAGAAGAAAGCCAGAAGTGTAAATTCGCAGTGCACCTCGGGCTAATGAAGATGTATTAAGATCTGCGCACAATGTTTTAGTGGATGAGATGAAGAAGGACATCGCAACCTAGGTCAGTAAGTGCCTGCAATGCCAGCAAATCAAAGCTGAACGACAAAGGTTCGCTGATCTCCTACAACCCCTACCGATTCTAAAGTGAAAGTGGGAAAATATTACGATGAATTTTGTTGTATGACTACCCTGAACCTCTAAGGGCAATAATCTCGTATGGGTTATTGCCGACCGACTCATGAAGACAGCGCACTTCTTACCAGTAAAGAATATGCATACGATTGACCAATTGGCCAGACTTTATACCCAAAAGATCGTACGCCTACACAGAGTCTCGACATCAATCATTTTTGATCGTGATCCAAGATTTATTTCCTGTTTCTAGAAGAGCTTTCAAGAAGCTATGGAAACTAGTCTACACCCCAGTACTGCTTTTCACACACTAATGGATGGACAATCAGAGCGAACTATTCAAACAATGGAAGATATGCTCAAAGCTTGTGCCATGGACTTTCAAGGTAGCTGGAAAGAACACTTACCGCTAATTGAATTTTACTACAACAATAGTTTCCAGACTAGTATCAAAATGGCGCCGTTCAAAGCACTATATGGACGAAAATGTAGGACCCCAGCTTGCTGGGAAGAAGCAAAAGAAAGCCACCTCACGAGGCCAGAACTTATCCAGGAATCAATTGAGAAGATTCTTCAGGTTCGACAACACCTCAAAATTGCCTAAGATCGACAAAAAGGCTATGTCAATGCAAAGCGACAGGAACTTTAGTTTCAGGAAGGCGACATGGTATTCTTAAAGAAATCTCCTAAGAAAGGTACTTTCCATTTTAGCCGGAAAGGAAAACTAAATCCCTGTTATGTCGGGCCCTTCGAAATCCTAGAAAAGGTGGGACCCGTAGCTTATCATTTAGCTTTAACACTTGAGTTCACACAAATTCACGACGTCTTCCAAGTATCGCACAACTCCTGTAAACTCACTTAATTGCACAATTAGAACCTTTTATTTTTTATCATCAAAACGGATGTTGAAACCTTGTTTATGCCAACAATCTCTCCCTTTTTGATGTTGACAAACAACGAGCAAAATGAGGTTGCCTATACATGGCTCCCCCTCACAATATGCATATAACCAAGATATTCAACAATTCAAGTGATAAACATTTAAATTTAAATTGACCAAAAACTCCCCCTATATATTATATCCCCTTTTTGACAATATTTAATCATTAAGCTAAGTGCATACTCTCCCTCTTTTTCTTATATCAAAAAGAATGTTAAAATGATATTCATTTCGCTCAAACAGTTTTATCCATGTACTACAAATATCCAGCCCCTAGAGATATTTTGGAAATCCTTTACTCTTGGTTAAGTTTTTCATTTCTCTGCCTTCTCTCTAGACTTTTGAGGGCCCAGGGCTTAGTTTTTGACGATCTGTTAGTGGATTCTTGCTATCCACGACGTAGGCTTTGCATCCATTCAGACAGATTCTCATTCTGACGAGATTTGATTTTTGAGGCATCGAGTTTCGACTCACCGAGGTAGGATCCTAGACTATGTTATCTTCAAAGGGTGCTATGTGCAATTATATACTTTTTCACGGGTTGAAAATACTTTAAATGTCATATTTTATGTTTAAACCTTATTTATTCGGATAAAAAGCATATTTTTTGCTTTTCTTGTTTTGTTACATTATATGACTTGCGGATGTCCATGGTTTTCAAAAAAGTGATTTTAAAAATAGAGGATTTATGAAAATCTCGACAAATTATGTTTTTGGAGGTTTGGAGCTAACCCTCGGGGTTGAGTCTTAGTTTTGAAATGTTTTGTTGGAAATAGGGAAAAAAAAATTGAAAATATTTTTGTTTAATCTCCATGTTTGGTGGATGAATCTTTATACATGTTTAATGTATAATTGTAAAAATATTTTCGTAGTCGAGCTACAATTTCGTTTTGAAATGATTTTATTGATGTGTCGAGATAGCGAGTATGTGGAAGTTCGGAAACGTGCACAGAGTAGGTCATTCGTGCCTTCGGGCTATTCCCCATGAAGGAAGTGGTGAGTGCTTCGTACCTTTAGGTTTTGGGCCCGTAAATTAAGCCATTTACGTTGTGGTAATTCCGTATAGAACTTGTCATTACCTAACAGTTCTTAAATGATTCAGGGATAGGTAATGAATAGGAGTCTACAGTTGTTATCGCTATCCCTGTTATGACGGAGTCAGTACATAGGATTTATTTCTCTTTTCTCGGTTGTGTGATCCGAGTGGAAAATAATGTTTTGGTTTCTATTTTTCTTTAACTGTGAAACGTTATTTACATTGTTGAAATGCTTGGTTTTGAGGATGAAAAACTTAGGGTTTTATGAAGTAAAACCGTTTTGGGACTCATGTGGTTGAGTCAAGTTTATACTATGTGATTGCATATCTTATTTTACTGTATCATAGTCTATTTCTACTGGGTTTCGGCTCACGTAATGAGACTTGTTAAAACTTTTTTCAGGTGTTGTTGATCACGTGGACATGAACTAGATATGCCCGTGGTGGCGGAAGACTTTTATATAATTTTTCCTTTTTCTAATAGAAACATGTTTCATGTGTTGCCTGTTTCTGAAGACGTGTTTTATTAGCCTTGAGGCTGAGGCTGTATATTATACATATATGAACAGGTATGCATATTGCATTGAGAGATGAAACTTAAGTACTCTTTTAATTTCGAAAGCTGTATTATTTTTGGTTGATTGTTTTACCAGTAAAACCTATCTTTTATAAATGGTGGTTTGGTTGGCTTTCGCGTGACCCTAGTTTTTGGGGCGTGATATTTTCCATCATTGTTGTCACGGTTATTATATCTGTTGTTACGGCCGTGAAAATTCATTGAAGCCAGTAGCATGAAAATGTGTTGTAAGTCCTTTGGAATTCATTCTTGATATCTTGTATATTCTATTTAAAGTTTTTCTTGTATAGAAGATGGAGGATTGTAGACCTAGTCTAAAACCAATAGGTTATGGTTTCTGTCCTGGACGTCCTATTCATTTCTAAACTATTTTAGACCACATAGGATGTATATACTCTTACTATGTCTCTTACAAAATCATGGCCATGACATTTATATGTTACAGCCTCGAGTTATGTTCATTATGTTCCTCGCGGTTCCATTATAGTTAGCATGGCCGTTAGTTTGGTACCTTAATTCCTCATGGCCACAATATGGTTTTCCATAGCAGTGTACTTGGTATATATCCAGTGATTTGAAACTGTTGTTTAACCCATTCTACTTATTCTGTATAGCTTCATTATAGCATATTAGAAACTGAAACTTTGTTGCATATCCCTTAGGTTGTTATTTGTTCATTTTACCGCTTGCTCGCATGTTTTTCGTTTTTCCTAGCTCAAACTATACGTGTCACGCCCCAAACTCTGGGCCACGTGAAACACCCACGAACAACCATACATAACACCCAACCCGATGTTACACTCTCAAATAAAAAGCATACATGCATTTTATATACTCACCCAAAGGCTTACAAAATACGGTTCCAACACCGAAAACATGTAAACATACATGGTCCAAAAGAAACTAAAGGAGGATTACCAATCTTTCACCCATCTGGCACTTCCAAATCAACCAGCGTGACCAGTACCTGAAAAATATTTCAAATCCCACACTGTGAGCCAGAGCTCAGCAGAAACTAGACAAACATGAAATAGAAGCTAAACACGCTAGCAAAGTAATATGCATGTTACGACTCGCCTGAGCCTCAAAACAAGTTTGAAAACAGTTTTATATCATGACTTACAAGAGCCTTAAAAATAGTTTGAAAGCAATTTTGTATACATACGAATATGCTACAATGCTTCACATGCAAAGATCGACTCCTACGAGCCTCGACTCTCACGAGCCCACATGCAACACAGGTATATACATTGACTCATATGAGCCTCAAAGAAAGTAGGTATATGTATGCAACACAGGTATACATATCTATATCGACTCTCACAAGCCCTAACAACAGTTCTACAATATCACGATGATACACACCCATCACAAGGATTTTCTCATACTTTCACCGAAGGACCAGAGTCCCATTTACTATACAGTTAATCGAAGTTAACCTATGCAACACATGCAACTCAGGCGACACACGCCACCTACATGACACAACACATGCATCTCGTACAACGCACCAGGTGCAACACATGTAACCCATGCCTCTTTAGGACATCTTTTCCGTCCTTCAGATACCCGCACACAAATGCATCGTTAGGACCACTTTTTCGTCCCTTCGATTCCCATGCACACACACGCATGCATTGTTAACTAGAGTTAACATATATCGAACCACTTTTTTGTCCATCATTAACCAATGCTAACGTTCATCAGACCATTTTTCCGTCCATAGTTAACCAGAGTTAACCTTTATTGAATCACTTTTCCGTCCATGCTACATCGGATCACTTTTTCGTCCATAACACATCGGACTACTTTTCCCTCCACATCGTTATATACACACACATGTAAATAAAACCAAAGTTCTATATACACAAAGACCACATATCCGTCCCGCAACATGTATGAATAAAACTAGAGTTTATATGCACAAAGCCATGTAAAACACTACGTTTCACATAACGGCACCACTCGCCACATAACCCATCATGACATCACCTGCCACTTACCCCGGTACGACATCACATGCCTTACTACTCGACGTCCACTCACTTGGGCAACCTGTCCTCTCACTCGGACAACCAACAATGCAGAAAACCAAAATCCCACTTTATGAATCCAGTCGATAGAACCCCAATATTCCATCAACCAAAAAGCCACAAGAGGAGAGCTAGTCGATTGAACCCCATAATTCAATCAACCAAAAAGCCACAACATAACCACCAAAACAACAAAATGCCCCCACACAAGACATCAGTCGACTGCACCCCCACCCAGTTGACCTAAAAGAGCTACTGGAATTTTGTAAAATTCCTCCAAAACACAAGTCAGTCGACTAAATTATCCAGTTTAGTCGACCCACGGCGAAAATCGACTTCGAGCTACGGGAACCACCATCTCGACCCCAAATCAAAGCCTCTAAACTCCCTTTTAACACCCTTGGACATATCCAAGCCCTCAACTACCACAAAACCTTAAAAGGAACACTCAAAACCCAATTCCATCCAATCGAAATCAACCAAAAATGATTTTGAACCAAAATCCAACTTTTGAAATGAAAATTGAATTTTCATGCATTTTTAACCGGTAAAAATACATACAATTACACGTAGCACTCTTATAAGATATGAGAGTCTAGGATCCTACCTCGTTTTGTTAAAAATTTAACGCCTTAAACCACGTGCAAAAATGGACTACGTCAAAATAAAATTCTATCCAAATGAAAGCGTAGCCCCCCACGAGGATACTAGGGATCTGTTGTCTGATCGTTGAAAACTGAGCCCTAGGCCCCCGAGAAGTTAGAGAAAAGCAGAGCTTCTAGGGTTTTCAAAAGCTTGAGAGAGAAGTTTTGTTTTGAAAATATCTAAGGCTAGATATTTATAGGCTCGCCAGAAAATATCTTTTTTTTTAAAACTCGCATCACAATGTTCAAGGCCCCGAGAACCAACCCCACATGCATATCTAAACCCGATCATATACAAAAAGCATATGAACATGCTGTAAAGAAAGTGATAAACAACTCATCGAAAAATGATGATCAATTCGCATTACCCTGAGAATCGTAGGTAGGTTTTGTTTTGGTGTTTGTTTTTGTATGGACTCTCTTTAACCTCGTGTTCTATATATGTTACCTTTAAAAAAGTTTCATAATAAGAACCGGTATTGACAAAGTAAAGGCTAACCTCGCGATTGGACAAAAAGAGTGACTAACACCTTCCCTTCTTGTATCTTAGACCCCAAACCTGCTTTTTCTCTAGTTATGCTTTTAAAAAGACTCGTAGCCTTCTTTTCATTTTTCTTGATTTTTCTCAAAAATCAAGTGGCGACTCCATTTTTCTTAAATATGTGCTTGGATATCTTGAATTTTTTTATTTTTTTTAAAAAAAACAAAGAACATTTTTTTCTAAAAACAAAGAAACGCCCGTAGTCATCCAGCCTTGGTATTTAAATTAACGAACGAAATCGGGTTTATAAAATCATATGGTGTAATTGATGAATGTGAGATTTTGAGAATCCTAGATAAGGGTTGGATTGTGGAAAATGAAATAAAACGAAATGGTAATGAGGAGTTATGATAACGGTGTTAGGGTTGAGATGATGGCATTAAAGAACTAAATATGGTGTGCATTGGTTTTGATAAGAAAATAAAACAGATTATGTGAATGAGAATTTATTAGGTTTAAATTTATTTTACATTCACATAATCATCATAACATGTCATGCATTTATTCATATTTAGTCTATTCCCTACAAGTCTCGACTCATATTGTTTAAAACCTTTCAAGTATTAGCGAGAAGAAAGTGATTGACTAAGGAGTTTGGTCATTGAGACTATTTTTAGATCTTTAGTTAGAGTTATAGTCTTTTGTAGAAAGATCTTTTGGAAAAATTGAATCTTGTAAATGTAATTCTTTGATGCATTGATCGCATATAATTGGGTTCATTGGTATTAATTCTGTAAGGCCTTAAGGACATGCACTCATAGATTGTATGCATGTGAGGACATTAATTGGTTATTTTGGGTTTGTCATGGTTTTCCGTTTGAAATCCTTTGGTTTAAACATTGGTTCCCTTTGAATGAAACTTTTGGGGTTATTCAAAGCTTATTAATATTGTTTTTTCATGTTTGGGTTATCCTTAAATGCTTGTTGAAGCATATAGTTGGAGTGTGGGAAAATGGAGTTAGAAAACATGGTTTGAAAAGGGTCTATAATTGGACCGCTTGATAGACCGATCGATCGATGTATCAAGTGGTCAATCACTACTCTCGATTTCTCAAGGTTTTTGGAAAAACTACTGCAACCTGTAAAGGACCGATCAATCCGTCTACATGTTGGAGCAATTTGTCATCATTTGGTTCTTTTGAAACCTTTTCTTTGAGGCTTAGTCTCCTTGTCTCAAATGATTTATTTAAAGAGTTTTTGAGGTTTTTCAGCTTAAAACCCTTTTTCTTGAGAAAACCTTCTTTTGGTTTGTTCGTTGGGGTTGGTTCATGCGCCTTAAAGTTGAGGTCATCGCTCGAGCAGTGGAGGGTTTGCTCGAGTGATCTTCGCTAAGCGAGCTTTTGTGGAAAATTGGTTTTAAAAAAAAGATTTTGTTTGGTTTCCTTGGGGCACCTTTTTTAGCAAACTTGGAATATTTGGAGAATCATTTTACAAGTAAATTGCTCTCTTTTATTTCTACCTTTTTGGAGAAAAAAAACGGAACACTTTTCCATTAACTTAAATAAAGTTTGATTTTAGTTATTCTTTTCGGCTCATTTTTGTTTTAAATCCTTTAATTTGGGTTTCGTTACTATTTACATCGTGGAATTTTATTGTTACATTTTTTGAGTGTGACAGATAATGTCTTTGGAGAAGTTCTTTTTATTATTTTTGTTTACACGACAATAAGCTTGATATGCCCATATTTTTCACAATTATAACTAGCTCCTTTGTTCATTTTATTGTTATCACCAAATCTAAACCTTTTACCTTTTCCTTCGAAATTCTTAGAAATATTTTTCTTTCCAAATTTTGAATGATTAGGAGAGAATGAAGAAAAAAATTTCTTTTCAAATCGTGGTGGTTCAGAAAGAGCAAGAGAGGTAGTCAAAAAAAGTTTTAGTGGTTTTCTTTTTAGCTCTTGCATGAGCTTCCACTCCTAACAAAATAGGCAAGTTTTTTATGGTCAGGAGTTAAGGGTAAATTAATAGCAAGTACAACGTGTTCCCAAGAATCAGGTACACTATGTATAATAGTTGACACCTGTATTCGATCAGGAATAGGATTTCTAAAAGCTACTAATTCTTTAGTAATAACAGATAATTTATTAACATGATCAATAACATTATTCTCTTCTTTTATTCGGGTTCCGTTAAATCTCTCAATTAACAATTGAATGTATGATTCAAACGAAGCAAGATAAGCATCATAAACACCATCAAACTTTGTTTTAGCATGCTCATGTTCTGCAAATAATATTTCAATATTAGGTTCCATAAATGTGTGCATTATATCTCTAGCAGTTCTATCATCTTCAAGAAAATTTTCATACATTTTCTTATTTGCAGCACTAGTGTTTTTAGGCGGTGGATCTAGTACATCGATGTCAATCAGATACTCAACCCTATCTTGGAAAAGTATGTGATGGATACGATGCTTCCAAGTCGAAAAATTAGTGGCATTCAATTTTTCAGTTTTACTAAAGTTCTTGACTAACTGCCCTACTGGCCATGATACAAATATAATCAAATAATAAAATAAATTAAAAAAACTGACGGTAGAGGCACACAAAAATATTATTGTGTACCGAATCTCTGCCAAAAAACTAATTCCTTTTAAGACTTTTATCTTTGCTTGGATTAGTGTGCTCACTTGCTTGTAAAAATGAAAACAAAAACCAACTTTGGAAGACAACGAAACAACAATTATTATTGCTGGAACACACTTTGCCTCCTCAACAAATTAGATCCCCTTCTCAGCTCTGATACCAATGAAGGAATGTTATGAAGGAATGTGAAGCCACCGATAATTAAAGGAATGAGAAGCCACCAATTACACTTTCAGTGTTAACCACCAAATATAAGAACTCTGATCTTGATAATTTGTCAAAACAATTGCAGAAAAAGAATGATGGAGAGATTACACCAAAAATATGTGCTTGGGTTTGATTGGATTTTCACCTATTATTTCCAACTATTTTATAGGCAAATATAGATATATCATGATCCCAATAAATTTGGTAGTGAGGGTTACTACTCATCCACTACTCATCTTTAGGAGTATATTTAGGAAACGTTTTGGCCATATCACCCTTGTCCACATGTGCATCTTCGTATTAAGTGAGATTACACTTAATAGTGGTTTGACCAAATCAAACAACTTTGCCAACTTGATCAATCACACCCATCATTTTTTCTTTAAGCAAATAAAATATAAAAACTCAACAAAAAATAATGT
>JAOTRH010049327.1:0-19495 GCA_034768845.1 Heliamphora exappendiculata | reverse complement strand
ATTAAAGCAACTAAATTAAATGAAACAATGTAAATGATGACAAGATTAACTATGCAAATAAAAAAGAATACATGAATGGAGATTAAATATAACCCGATCACCCTAAAAGATAGAGAATAGGTTAGAAAGACCGGGGATCCAAGCGAGGTACCTGGAATGCCGAGGAATTCTCAAGTTGGGAAATGTGTTCCAATTGTCCAATCCTCGTGGGGTGATCCAAGCAATGTAGGATTCAATGTAGGTATGGGAGATTAGGGACTCGGTATCTTGGCAGGGTTTCGGCATCGGGGATCGGAATCGCTCGGTATACCGGCAGAGTTTCTCTTACTCAGAATTCCCTTTGAAAACGTATGCCGAGGTACGTATTTGTAGAATTCTTAAACCAATGAGGTGTTGCCACGTTTTGGGACACGTCAGGCCATTTGGAGTTGGCAGCCGCCATAATGCAAGTTGGCAGCTGCTGGGTTGGGAAAGGTTCTATTGGCGGCCGCCACAATGTGAGTTGGCGGTCGCCATGTTGGCTAGGATTTTCAAGAGGTTCTATTGACGGCTGCCACAATGAACATGGCGGTCGCCACTTCTGGAAATGACTTAGGCAACAAGTTATCAATAGTTTGGTACAATTTCATTGGTTTCAGAAATTTTGAAGGTTTTTTATGACTGTATTTAAATACCGAGTTTGGATCACCTCCCGAGAATCGTACTGAGACACTATTCCATATGTTTTTATCATCGAATTCGCCTAAGATTAGGCGGGGTCAAATTAGAGTGTCTACACCGAGCATACTCCTGGATCGTTTCTCCATCACTCTTTCGTAGGGCCAGCATGGTGTCAAAACTCTTTGGCTGTTTGCTGTTGGTTATAAACCGAGCAATAAAGGACTCAGCCAATTGCTGCCAACTGACTATGGAACGGGGCGACAACTTGTGGAACCAACTGAGAGCTATCTCCCCCAAACTTGATGGGAACATGCGGCAAAGGAGTGCATCATTGCCACTCTAGAGTGCCATTGCCTACCGGTATTGTCGAATGTGGCTCATTAGATCTGTCTTTCCACCGTACATCTCAAACTTCGACAAAGAAAATTTGCGAGCTGGATCCGCGTTCTCGATGACTTCGGCCAATAGTGACACCGAGATCTGTTCAAGTGCCCTTCTTGCCATGTCTTGGGCTGTTCGGCAACCACCATACTGCATCCGATAATCCATCCTTCTCTCCAACCAAAGACGTAGGTCTTGGTTGGGGTCAAGTTCAGCCTGAGCCACTCTTTCGTGGCTTGGCCGAACTGATTCCGTTTTAATAGTGTCAGTTCTCCTAAAGCCTCTTAGGCTTACCTCAGGCTCTTTGCGCCTCTGCCTCTGAGGGTGACTGAGGCTGTAGGACTCTGGACTCTACTCGGTCTCCTCTTGCTTAGGACTTTCCCTTCGCCTTACGCATGGTTCCCTTCGAGCATCTTGTCTTCGGACCAATCGTCTGAGTTTGTCAATCTCCATGTCACGCTGCTCCATTCTTTCTTCCAGATTGTTGATGATCCTATCTCGTATGGCTAATCTTTCTTCTAATCTCCCCCTCTCCCTTGAAGATGGAGGAAAGGGTCGTTCCCCCTAGAACTGATAGTTGAGTAACGCAGTTGCCTTCCATTGTGGGAGGCATCGTCCCTACGCCTTTGAACTTTTGAAGGGATTTTGCGGGCCCTTGGTCTTTCTGGAATAATGGGTATAGATCTGTGGGGGATATCCTCCTGTCCCCTAGTACGACTTTCAGTGAATCTAGTCGGAGTCTGGCTCATGATTCTGTTGGTTTGAGATCGTCATTCCCACATACGGCGCCAAATTGTGCGCGGTACAAACTGGAGGCTTGTTCGGCACAATCTGGACCAAGTAAATTGGCGCAATACTGTTGACCCCAAACAGGATATGGACCAAGCTCCTCGCCGTCGAACTCACCGAAAGCTCCTTGCTCCGCTGCCGAGCTCTGAAAGCTCCTCGCTTTACCGCCAAACTCCTATAACACCAAGAACACCATTTGTGCCCTCCGGTCTGAGAAGGCATTCCGATGCTCAAGTTAGATATCTCTCTGAGAAGTTTCTAGTCAAGAATTGGGCTTAGAGTTGCGTACTTGTGGTTTGAGAGTGCCTTCCTTTATATAGGGGTCGAAACCTCAATAGGCTGAATCCTCCTAGGATTCTGCGTCTTGATTTTTTAGGGATTGTTTCCTATCTCGTCGTGATTCTAATTTGTTTCCATCTTGTATATCCGATCAAATCGCATACAAGATAAAAACCTGCAGGGCTATCTTTCCTTCTGTGGCCGACATGAGCTTTATCTTGTGCAGGCCACTCCTTGGTGGGGTGGACCGAACTAGTATGGCCCGGTCCATAAGTGGTCCGGCTTCTTTGAGTATTGGAGCAGTCTATTTTGGGCTGGCCTCCTTAATGGAACTTTGGTCCCATTTATTTGGGTTGGGCTTTAGACCCATAGCTTTTATCCTCCATCACTCTTAATGAACACTTTTTGAATTTCTCCAAAATAGTGAGATTTCGAGAGAAAAAAAAATTTATAATGCCAAAATTAACCATAAAAAAATAAATTTAAGTACTCTCATTTTAAAGTTAAATTGTACTTAAATGTTTTTTTTCTTTTCTTTTATTGAGATTAATCAAACAAAATAAGAGAGAAACAACTATCTTTCATTTCTTGTCTATGTTGTTTATTCAAACGAAATTGAGAAAAAATATAAATTTTTTTTCTTTTCTCTTATGTTGCCAAATAAATTGTTAGTCTGTTATTAGATTTGTGATTCAAATATCTGCATGTAGTTGAATTGGTTTTTAGTCGGGCTTGGTTTTTTGTTGAGGAGAAATTTTATAAATACACTTTGCATATGTATTTATATATTTTTTTATCTAGTATTTATTTTCTGGCTAGTGGTGATTAGTATAATCTATGGTCATGCTAATCACTGTCCATAAAATGGTGAATAATAGGAACAAAAAATTTCTAATATTAATACACGTATAACTATTATAGGTATTTTGTGCAAATAATCTAAAAAATCATTTTGTGCAAATAAACTCGGGCCTCGTTTCACATCTCGATAAACTGTTAGATGATAAACTAATTATTGAATTATTGATATTATTTTATATTTTACTATTAAATTACTAAATTAAAATAATTAAATACCTTTAAACATGACTTATAATTAGTATTAATACATTCTAAACATATATATTTATATTCTTTTTACTCATTATATACGGGTAGTGAACTATAGTGAGCATTTGTCAAATCTGAAAACCAAACTTTAGAGAAGGCAAAACGGTTTTAAAACATAGAGAAACGAAAACAGTAACAGTGTTTATTTGTATTGTATGGTTTGACAGGAGAGAGGTGCTAGTTTCCTTAACTGGAGCTGGGGGTTTGCAGGACAGCGATGAGGCTGTAAATGGCGACAGAAAAAACAAAAAAAGAAAAAGAGAGTAATGATTGAGCAACTTTTTCGCAGCTTCCCATTCATCGTCGCGACAACGCTGACGGTGATCGCCACCGTCGTCGTCGTCTTCGCTATCTATAATTCGCTGGCGACCAGCCGCACCCTAGCTACTAATGTTCAGACACTAAAAAGGTCTGGCAGCTCTGTGTACGGAATATATATATATATATATATACACTTTTATGATTTCAACATTTAAGGAAAGGATTACCAACTTCGAAAATTATGTATTTTTATTTTAATATATTTTTAGTTGTTAAAATTTTGTTTTGAAATCTTGGTCTAATAACGATTACGGTGTTTATTTTTTGCTTATAAAAAAAATATATATATATTTTTATTTATTTTTATAAAAGAATAATATATTTAGTACATAAATATTTCGAAATTTGTAGCCAAATGTTGTGGTCGAAAATAGTAATCAAAAGTAATGATAAAAATTGATAATCAAAAGTAATCAGCACTGATAATAAAAAGACAAAGCGGAGTGGTTGTCAAAAATGGTAGTTGTGATAGAAGGAAAGATATGCAGAATGAAGAATTATTTACAAAATAAATGAAAATATATTTTTTTCTTATTAAAATTTAATAGATTTTAAAAAGTATTTATATATTATTTTTTTAAATAAAAATAATTATCAAATATATTTTTGTTTATGATTTACATAAATTTCTATAAAAACAAAACAAGAAACAAGAAACATAGGTCCGTTTGGTTGCGTTTTCTAAAATTATAATTTAAAAATTATTTTATAAAAATTAATTTTAAAAATAATTTAATAATATTTTGAAAAAAGAAATTGAATTTAGTGCACTATTTTATAAAAAATTAAACCCCAATCCTAAATGGCCCAATCAAGAAACTGATGGAAGAGACGATTGAGAAAGGCACACTGCCGACACCACAAACAACAAAATGAGACGTCGCCGACGGGCACTTTTCAAATCCTAAACCAGTGGCCGCCGACAGGACCTTTTCAAATTCAAAACTTGAGGCCGACGACAGAGGAGCTAGCAACCATGGAGACGAAATCAAAGGGGCTAAGTCGGGCGGCAACACTGAAGCGGGCGACGGACGGAGCAACCAAGGCGTGGCTAGTGGTTAGGTAGTCCAGGACATCGCGGATGGAAGAGGCCGAAAAGAGCTCGGTGATGCGGCGGACGGGAATCTTGGCGCAGGACCTAAGGATTCTCGATCCGGCGCTGTCGTACCCGTCCACGGTGGTTGGAAAGGAACGCGCCGTCGTAGTGAACCTGGAGAACATCAAGGCCATTGTCACCTCGACGAAGATGATGATTGTTATCCCTAAGGGTTATGTTGATTGTATTGTACATGTGTCTAAAAATCCAATGAAAAAATTTGAAAACGTCTTTTAGCTGTTTTCAAAAAGGCCCAATTTTGTAACTCAAATTTTTTTGTTTTTTCGAACATGTTTTTTTCAAAAGTGCCAACAAACTTGTTTTTGCTTTTTTAAAAATAGAATTTTCTGAAAACATTTTTTGAAAAATTGTACCAAATAGGTCCTATTACCATATGGGCCCTAAAGTTTAAAATTTTGTTTTTAATTTAATTACTTTCAATGCATTTAAACATAGTAACATTTCATTTTTTGAAACAATACATAGGGGTTGTTTGGTAATACTACTAGTAGTAACTTATAGATTGTAACTTGTAACATGTAGCAGAAATTTTAAGTATTCAGTAAAAATTATAACTTGTAGCTGAAATAGAAAAAAAAATAGTTAAAAATTATAGTAGAAGTTAAGAATATTTAGAAAATTTTTTAACTTATAACTAAAATTAGTAGTAGGAAGTTAAAAGCTAGTAACAGAAGTTATCACAATATATCTTCAGCGGTCAAGTATTTCACCTCCATGTGTTTCGAACTACTGAGTATTTTTCATTTCTAAATAAAAATATTACTGCGAAATTATCACAATATATCTTCAGAGGCTTGGCAATTGAGTCAACAACTAGACTAGAGATAAAATTTCACAATAATAAAGCATGACTTGTGGCCTCAAAGCATACCACAAACTCGGGACAACCGGTTAATAGAAAAAACAAAACCTGATATGGAATTTCTACTATTGGGGCAACTGGTAAAATCTAAATTTGAGTATCTGATCACGTCTAAATGATCTGATACTCTTAAGTAAGCATATAATCATTTGTTCCCTTAGTCATATGTAGTAAATCAAAATCATTACTAGTTGTCCAAATATCATCCACATATAGAACCAAAATGATAAACTTACTCCTTTTGACTTTCAGATATATATACTGATCAACATCATTTTTCTCAAATCCGAAAGAGGTAATAGTATCGTTAAACCATAAGTATCATTACCTGAAAATTTGTTTTAAGACTATATATGTACTTTTTTAATTTGTAAGTTAAATATTCTTTTTCTTTCTTTGCAAATCCTTCAACATATTCTATATAAACTTTCTCTTCCAAACTATCATTTAGAACATTGATTTTCACATCAATTTGATATAGCTCCAAGTCATAATGAGCTACAAAAGCCATGATGAACCTATTGGGAATGTATACTGAAAAGTCATACTTTTTATGTATTTTATTCTGGATCCCTAGCATAGTAATAAGAAACAATTTGAGATGATTTTTCATTTATGATTTCATATTTATATCTGTGATGTATGAATACATAGTTCGTATATTTTGTCCAGTATTTGACTCGGTGTGTGCTGCACGGAAGATCGGGTCAAAAATTTTAACAGATTATACAGGTAGGCTCACAATCACAATGGACCCGGACATTCTATTGGTACGATTATAGTACATCATTATAGTAGCTGGTCTTGGCTAAGTCGAACGGATTGAATCCAGATTTTGAAAATTTGATGTTCGAGGTCGATGTGTTAGTACACTTGGAGTGTATTGAGCGGGATCAACGGGATGATCAATTCTATACTTACTATATGAATTGATCAACATCTCATATTTTCATGTATTGTACGAATTCTTAATTCCGAAGTCATTGATTAATTGTGTTCAGATGATGTACAGTACTTTGAGTCAATGGTTGAGATTTCCTCCATTAGATCAACAATACCGATGAGTTGGGTACTGGCATTGTTTGTCCGATGATGGATAATCAGCAGACGAAAATTATTTCCAATTTAGGTTAAGGAGTTCCCCCTTGTGTGTTTTGCTTATAGGTTTGATTATGGTAAACCTGTACAGTGGGTCTTCGGATCCAGCATATCAAAAGGTTAAGCGGCGCGATTGCGAGGAGAAGAGGATAATTAAATCGAGTTTTCAGTAACCTAATTTATTTATCAAGAATCCATATCTTAAACGTGGGGAGAATTCAGTGCATTTGATAATTGAAAACTCAAGACATAATTTGAGTTAGGACCCGGAGTTCAGTCAGGACCTTTAGTGGAATAAGTTCTGATTCATGCGAGAAATGATCTAACTCGGAGACAGAGTTAGGAATATTCAATTTTCTCGTACGGTTAGCCCGAATCCTATACTTCATCGTGATCCCTCACGTAACCCATTATACGCACAAATAATTTTCTTATCGGTTTCTGTTTTTATTTTATCTAATTTGAATGTCGATTTTTTCGTTGCAGACATTCAGGAATTAAATTGAATTGTTGGAGGACGGTTTTGAAATTTGGCACACCTAGGGATTAATCCCTAGGTGGCCGGCCCTAATGGAGGGAGTAGGGATTTGGTTTTAGATGGATATGTCTCTCTTTCTTATTTTATGGGATAGAAAGATACATATACTATATATATCTTAAGGAATATATGTAAATATATAATAAGAGGCTAAACCTAACCCTAATCCCTAACCTAGCTGTCGCCCCCTTACTCTCCTTTTCGACAAATCATTTTTTCTTTTTGGAGAGAAGTGTGAGAAGAAATTGAAGAGGAAAAAAAGTCTTCGATCGGAATCGGTGCCCACACACCGTGATCGTCGTAGTGCGTCCGGAACATACGTGAGAAGGTTGCAAGGTCGTCTTCAACGTATTCGGGATTTATTGAAGCTTTTTGACAAGTTTTATAAAGGTATAATGTCATTAAGATTAATATAGTTCGTTGTTTTCATGAAAAACGCATTCGTCGTTTTTTACGGTCACGACGACGATTTAATTTTTTTTTTGCTCCCAACAATGGTATCAGAGCCGTGGTTGCATTTTTCATGAAAAACAATTGTGCTAACCTTTATTTTGCAGCCTATGTTGTTATGATCCGGTTAAATGCATGTATGAATGTATGTATGGTTTATATCATTTTTTAATCGTTTATCTCGACGGTTTTGATTCGAGATTAGATCGGTTGTACGCCTTCTACGTGGGGTATAGATTTTTCATGATGTAATCTATTATTTCATTTATTTTTTTGGAATCAATATTGTAATTGGATCACGCAAAACGAGGAACGAAAACGAAAGAAGACGAACAAGGCAGCGGCGGCAATAGCTTGTTCAGCCTGACAGTGGCGCCATTTTCAGGGCTCATTTTTGGGACTTTTGACAATCTTTTTCGACGTAATTTTTTCACTGAAATTAAGGTTTTTTGTTGGCTATCCGATGGTGGTTCGGTGGCGGTTCGACGGCGACGGCAAGACGGTCAAAACGGAGACCAAACGGAGGTGCTGAATTTTTGCCACTGCAAAAATTTTGGCCCTTTGAAAATTTTTTGGGCCACTTCAAGATTGTATTTTGAAGCAATGTTTTTTGGAGATCAAGATCTCGATGTGCTCTACCTACCATAATTTTTTAGGGGTTCAAAATTGGTGGCAAGGCGGTCAAACAGTGGTTGAAAAAAGGTGGCGCAGTGCTGCCTACATAGCAGAATTTTTGACAACTTAAGGGGATGTTTGGGCTTCTTTTTCAGCATTTTTCCCGCGTTTCAGTGGTGGTCTGGGGCTGTGACGGTGGTCCAGAAGCTGAGAAAAAGTTTTGAATTTTTGACAGCTTGTTTAGGGTTCTAAAACCCTAGGCGTTTAATCTTTGATTCGAGACCGTCGGATTAAAAGATTAAACGGATGGACCGGATCATAACGACTTAATAAATATTTATTTTGTCGTTAGTTAATTATTTATATATTTATTTTATTTAATTGCGTGGATGATTTTTATTTTATTTATTTATTCCTTTTATGCATGATTTTAATATCAGAAGTATAATAGAAAAAACGAGTTTATAAAATAAATAATTCTAACAATTTTTTAAAATAAAAAAATAAATAGATAATTATTTATTTAATTTTTGTGTTAAAATTAATTAAGATTTTTTAATTAAAACCCGGGTAATTAATTTCTTTCGCAAAAAATTAATAAGAAAGTTTTTTTTGTTTATTTTATTATTGTTAAATAAAAAATATTTTAATTGATTAAAATCAGATTTGTTTTAATCGAGAATTAAAATATGTTTAATCCTTTAAAATGAACATAAAAGAAAAACCCTCGATTTTTAAAATATTAAGTGGGAGAATGGTTTAGTTATAGATAAATTCTACGGTCTCCATTACACGTTGTGGTTATAGGTCGCGCGCTGGTTTCGACTTTCGGTCTCCCTAAGGGAGGGCCATAATCATAGTATCTCCGGTACAAATCTTCGAAAGAAGTAGATTTAAAAATAGTGCGAAGTAGAGTTCGTTCACACCAGACCCAGGATTTTATCCCAGTATTTTCAAATTAAGGGTAATGGTTATACACTTAACCCGTGAATAAAAATATCATCTCTAAGGAGTCACTATTTTTATTTGTGGAGACCAAATTTATTAGCTATTTAATTTACATGGAATGTCCTATATCAAGTAATGAAAAACCTAGTAGCTCTTTGTTCATTTATTGTTAGATGTCCACACTACGTAGCCTATCAAATGATGTGACTTTGGGCCAGTGGTTTTTCATTATGATATTTGGTTCAGGTAGTAAATTAATAGACTAGCATATCTGTCCAGACGGGTGTTGATTAGTAGACGTCCACACTACGTGGCCTACTTAATCACGAAAGATTCGGGCTGTCAATAATTCTTTTTAAATTAAAAGGTTGAAGGACCCAAATTTGATAAAAGAATTTAAAAAATTTTCTCTTTTGTTTCTCAGAATTTAATAATGGGATCATTTAATCCACTAGCAGTAATTCTCAAGAAACATACATTAATTGGAACTAATTTTATCACATGAAAAAGGAATCTCGATGTTGTCTCAACTTCTGACGACTATAGGATCGTGTTAGTTGATCCCGGTCTACTCGCTCCCAATAGTGGATCTTCTAACAAGAGATCCGGCACTACCAGGATTGTGTAAAGATTGATAGGATGGCACGTTGCTACATCGCGACTTTCATGTCAGATGTTTTACAAAGCCAATATCAGTTTATGGAATCTGTAGATGATATGATCTTTAGCTTTACAGAAATGTTTGGCGAGCAAGGTCGGGCAGCAAGGTAGGTTTCCATGATGGATCTTATAAACGCAAACATGGCAAATGGTACATCGGTTAGGGACTATGTTTTGAAGATGATCGGTCTTCTTATCAGGTTAGAGGTCCTTGGATCCAAGATCAGTGCAAAATCCCAAATAGATATCGTGCTCCAGCAACTGCCCAATTCATTTCAACAATTCTTCCTCTATTATAAAATGAACAAATTGGATTTTACTTTGGTGGAATTATTGAAAGAATTACAGGAAGTAAAGGGTGTTATCCGAAAGTCAGCACATGTGTTTGTTGCATAAAAGGCTTCTTCTTCTAGGCCAAGAGGTGGTAAAAAGAAAAAGAAAGGGGTGCGATAGGATTATGCACAAAAGACTAACATGGATAAGTCATCAACTGCCAAGGCAAAGGTTAAGGTGCCTAAGGGTAGTTGCTATTACTGTTTAAAGCCAGGATAATGAAAAAATAGATTGTCATGATCACTAGAATAGCGTGGCTGTAGGTAAAGCCTTTTCTTTAATTGTTGGATCATGATTAGTGATTGTATCTACGAAAACCTGGTGTGTAGATACAAAAGCCACAAATCATGTCTGCAATTCGTTGCAGGGGTTCCAGGTGACCAAACAATTTAACGATGGCAAGGTTTACCTTCAGATGGGGTATAACTCCCAGGGATTACTACTACAATGGGAGACAAAGTTTTTTTCTTTTAGTAGAAATAGGTGTTTAATTTTAAAGAACATATGTATGTACCTCAAATCAGGTGAAACTTAGTTCCGATTTCCTGATTGGGTATTGAAGGATATTGTGTTTACTTCAATAAGAAATTTTTCAATATTATGGTTGGCAAACACTTCATCTGTCATGGCACATTGGATATTGGTCTTTATATTTTACACCCGTTTATTTTTACTCTTCAAAATGATGAGATAAATAACTAACATATTTTATCATTTAATAGGAAAGGTTCCTCGTAGAACCAAACATTACTTTGGCATCTTCGTCTAGGTCATCTTAATCTAAAGAGAAAACAAATACTGGTAAAAGATGGACCTTTGAGTTCATTGAAAGTGGAGGCACTTCCAGTCTGCGAATCCTGTTTAGAGGGTAAGATAACCAAGAGGCCGTTTACAACCAAGAGACTTAGAGCCAAAGAAGTGTTGGAACTAGTTCATTTTGATATATGTGGTCCTATGAACATCCAGGCAAAAGGTTGAAAAGGCCCTATGATTTGATCGTGGTGGTAAATACCTCTTTGGGAGTTCAGGGACTATTTGTCAGAACATGGAATTACATTCCAGTTGTCTGCACTAAGGATGTCACGGTAGAATGGTGTGGCGAAAAGGAGGAATAGGTCATTTAAAGAGATGGTAAGGGATATGACGAGTTATTCAGTTTTACCACATTCGTTTTTGGGGTTTGCATTGGAGACAGCGGTTTTTATTCTGAATTTGATACCTACTAAGGCGGTTGCTGATACCCCTAAGGAGTTGTGGACTTGGCGTAAGTCAAGTCTTGAACATCTCTAGATATGAGGATTACCCACCACACGTGTTGGTGAAAAATAAAAGTATGGTGGAACCAAAGACTGAAGTCTGTTTCTTTGTAGGATATCCTAGAGGAATTAAAGGTGATTTTATAATCCTAAGAGTTATAGGGTATTTGTTAGCACAAATACAAGATTCTTGAAAGAGGATTATGTAATAAATCACAAATTTCGATCGCAAGTTGTTCTAGAAGAGGTCAAGAATGATGATTTAGTACAATCGAAAAATATACCTAATGAATGGAATGAGATACCACCTATCGTGAGTACACAGCAAGAGCTTCGTTGTAATGGGAGGGTTGTTTGTCATCCCGAGAGGTTCATGTTCTTGGGAGAGTCTTACGACAAGATCCCAAAAGAACATGATACCGAACCTAAAAACTATAATGAAGCACTACAAGACAAGGATGCGGATTTATGACAAAAGGCTATGAAATCTGAGATAGAGTCTATGTACTCTAGTCAGGTCTAGGATCTTGTAGAACCATTAGATGTGATAAAACCCATCGGGTGCAAATAGATCTACAAGATAAAGGGAGGAGTAGACGGGAAGGTGAAAACCTTCAAAGTTAGGCTTGTAGCGAAGGAATTTACTCAGAAAGAAGGGTTCAATTATGAGAAAACCTATTCGCCGGTGGCTATGCTTAAGTCCATTCGAATTCTCTTATCCATTGCTGCTCATCTCGATTTTGGCAAATGAACGTCAATGCAGCATTCCTTAACGGAAGTCTTGACGAGAGCATCTATATGATGCAGCCAGACGGGTTCATAGCAAAGGGCCATGAGCATATGATCTGCAAGCTTAAGAAATCCATTTATGGGCTTAAGCAAGCATCAAAGTCTTAGAACACTCGATTTGACCAGGTGATTAACAGCTTTAGCTTTGATTAGTGTCCTATCGAGTATTGCGTGTACTGGAAGCGCGATGGGCATAAGGTGGCATTTCTAGTCAATTATGTTGATGGCATTCTCCTTGTCGAAAACGATGTGGGGTTGCTATCTTCGGTGAAGGTATGGTTATCGAGTCAATTTGACATGAAGGACTTGGGAGAAGCAAGCCAAATTCTTGGGATCAAGCTCATACGAGATCGATCACGTAGGGTGTTGGGCTTATCCCAAGCCCGTTATATTGACTTGATTATTGCTCGATTTAACATGAAAAATTCCAAGAAATAATTTATTCCTTTCAGACATGGGATTACTATATCTAGGGATCAGAGTCCTAGGACACCTCAGGAGATAGAGAGGATGAGAGGTATTCCTTATGCTTCAGCAGTAAGAAGTCTCATGTATGCCATGCTCTGCACTAGACCAGATATCTATTATGCCATTAGCATAGTAAGCAGATATCAGTCTAATCCAGAAAAAGAGCATTGGACTGCGGTCAACAATATACTCAAGTACCTGAAAAGGACTATGGAGTATATGTTGCTGTACGAGGCTGATAGCCTTATACCCCTTGGGTATATAGACTCAGATTTTCAGGCTGATAGGGATTCAAGGAGGTCCACCTCAGGATACGTGTTTTCTTAGAAAAAGCACATTGAAGGGATGTGATGTCTCATCCGGGAGACTTTACAATGTAGAGACGTTGTGGTTTGCATGGTTGCATCTGCGGATAACCTAGCGGATCCTTTTACTAAGGTAGAAGGATTAGGTGTCAGATGTGTTCCTGCATGATTTTGAGTATAAGTGGGAGATTATTGAGAATGTATACTGAAAAGTCATATTTTTTATGTATTTTATTCTGGATCCCTGGCATATTAATAAGAAACAATTTGAAATGATTTTGCATTTATGATTTTATATTTATATTTGTGATGTATGAATGCATAGTCCGTATATTCTATCCAGTATTTAACTCGGTACGTGCTGCACAGAAGATCTGGTCAAAGGTTCTGACAGATTATACAGGTAGGCTCACAATCGTAATGGGCCCGGACATTCTATTGGTACGATTGTAGTACATCATTATAGTAGCTGGTCTTGAATAGGTCGAACGGATCAAATTCTGGTTTGGGAAATTCGATATTCGAGCTCGATGTGTTAGTACACTTGAAGTGTATTGAGCGGTATCAACGGGATGATCAATTCTATACTGACTATATAAATTGATCCACATCCCGTATTATCCTGTATTGCACGAACTCTTGTTCCTGAAGTGATTGATTAATTGTGTTCAGATGATGTGCAGTACTTTGAGTCGTCAATGATTGAGATTTCCTCCATAAGATCAACAATACAGATGAATTGGGTACTGACATTGTTTGTTCGATGATTGATAATCAGCTGACAGAAATCACGTCTGATTTAGGTTGAGTAGTTCACCCTCGTATGCTTTCCTTATAGGTTTGATTATGGTAAACTGGTACAGTGGATCTTCGGATCCAGCATATCAAAAGGTTAAGCGGCGCAGTTGTGAGGAGAAGAGGATAATTAAACCGGGTTTTCAGTAACCTAATTTATTTATCGGGAATCTATATCTTAAACATGGAGAGAATTCAGTGCTTTTGATAATTAAAAACTCAAGACATAATTTGAGTTAAGACCGGGAGTTCAGTTAGGACCTTTAGTGGAATAAGTTCTACTTCATACGAGAAATTATCTAACTCGGGGACAGAGTTAGGAATATCCAATTTTCTCATACGGTTAGCCTTAGTCTTATACTTTCTCGTGATCCCTCACGTAGTCCATTATACGCACGGATAATTTTTTTATCGGTTTCGGTTATTATTTAATTTAATTTGAATGTCGATTTTTTCGCCGGGGACATTCAAGAATTAAATTGAATTGTTGGAGGACGATTTTAGAATTTGGAACACCTAGGGATTACTCCCTAGGCGGCCAACCCTAATGGAGGGAGTGGGAATTTGGTTTTAAATGGATATGTATCCCTTTCTTATTTTATGGGATAAAAAGATACAAATACCATATATATCTTAAGAAATATATGCAAATATATAATAAGAGGCTAAATCTAAACCTAATCCCTAACCTAGCCGTCTCCCCCTCACTCTCCTTTTTGGCAAATCATTTTCGCTTTTTGGAGAGAAGTGTGAGAAGAAACCGAAGAGGAGAAAAAGTCTTCGATCAGAATCGGTACCCACACACCGTGATCGTCGTAGTGCGTTCGAAACGTACGTGAGAAGGTTGCAAGATCGTCTTCAACGTATTCGGGATTTATTGAAGCTTTTCGACAAGTTTCATAATGGTATAATGTCATTAAGATTAATATAGTTCGTTGTTTTCATAAAAAACGCATACCTCATTTTTTATGGTCACGACGTCGGTTTAAAATTTTTTTCTGCTCCCAACAGATCCTAAGTGGGTTTTTCTTTGATACTAAAGAGAAGGTCTTTTGTGGTCAATGCCTTCTTTCTGAGTAAAACCTTTGATCACTAGTCTGGCCTTAAATTGTGTGATATTGCCTTTTGTGTTACACTTGGTCTTAAAGACTTATTTACACATGACTTTTTTATGATTATAAGGCAATTCTATGAGATTCTAAACACCATTCTAGCTCATTGAGTTCAGCTCTTCATTCATAGCATCAACCTATTTAATAGAATCATCACTATTCATGTCTTTGAAAATGAAATTGGGTCTTTCCTAATCTGTTACGAATTTTGGCCCTAGTCTTATTCATTTTAGTTTGGCAAGTCTGTGACAAAGTGTTCGACGATGTGTTAATTAATCAAATTATTAATATTTTATTCGTTAATATTTTAATACTTATTCTATTCGAGTTGTAATTTAATATTGCAGGGCAACCAAAAAAGTAGTAAAAAACATCAAAAAGTTACCCGTGGTATCAGGCCGCTCAAGTGGTCCATCGAGTGGTCATTGCACCTCTCGGTTTTTCGCATCTCTCCAACATAGTGCTATTACACAGGCTTCACCGCTCGAGCGGTGAAAAGACCGCTCAAGAGATTCTCGGCGAGACAATTTTAAAAAGTGATCTCTCTAGCTAGGTTTTCGCATGGGATTATAAATATATGAAGACAAGGGTTTCTAAAGTGTGCCTCCTCAATTTATATCAAGCTTTAGCCACCCAAGGAGCTCTTCTTAAGTTAATTCTCAAAGCTCTAAAGTCAGTCAATAAGCATTGATGAACATTTAGCTTTCGCATAGTCAAGTCATTCATCAAGAAATCAATTCTTCAATGATCTGTTCGTGTTCGTGAAGTCGCTTGAAAGGATTCTCAAGTGTTAAAATCTGGTAGAGGATTCCAGTAGCATTAAAGTTCGGTAGTGGGTTCCAGCAGCAGTTAAACACAGAGTTGGTGTACGTGGATTCGACAAGAATATGCTTACTACCATTGGTTGTGAGTTCAACGTTAGCATTGTAAGATTTCTTTGTAACCAACATTTGATATAATGTTTGATTTTCTAGACCTAGAGTGTTCTCGTGGTATTTACCTGATTTGGGATTTTTCACGTAAAAATCGTCATTCGTGTGTGATTGTAATTGCTTTATTTTCTGCTTATACGATTGATTGGTTTTGGCTTATTTGCAGCGTTTAGCTTCTTTAATTAAATCGATTAGTACAAATTAGTCATCAAACAGGTTTTTTCAATTAGTATCAGAACAGAACACAAAAAAATTTATAAATTTTTTTTTGTGTAATCCAATTGACTTATTTGCAATAAATAAATTTTCTTAGAGAAGGCGCTTCGACCAGTAGCCACCCCTTCTTGATGACTATAATTACCCCTTTTGGAAAATAAGAATGAGGACTTTTTAAAAATCAATTGACGAATGTATTCGGCTTTCCATTGTAGAGGGCTACAAGCCTCCCACCATTATTGTTGATGAAAAAATCGTCCCTAAACCCGTGGCTAAATGAGACAGAACTAATTATGTGGATGCATGCTAGAATAGCAAAGCCATGAGTGCTATTTTTACCGGAGTCACACCAATTGAATTTCGCAAGAATAAGTATGTCCGACTTAACCATAGAAGTATGGGACATACTCCAAATCACTCAAAAAGAAACTGATATAGTAAAAAAATTAAAACTTCAACATCTCATAACAAATTTTGAAACTTTACATATGAAAGACGATGAAAGTTTTGACGATTTTTACGCAAAATTAAGTGATATTGTGAATACTTCATTTAATCTAGGTGAAAAAAATTTTACTTCTAAAATTATTTGAAAACTTCTTAAATCTTTACCCAAACGCTTCCAAGCGAAAGGCTTAGCAATAGAAGAGAGCAAAGACATTGACTCTATTTCTGTTGAAAATTTGATTGAAAACTTACAAACTTATGAGTTAAATTTTCAAAGCAAAAAGTTCCAAAAAATTTAGCGTTTTCTTTAGCTTAAGGTTCTGTAAGTGACTCAGATGATAATTTAGACCCTAGAATAATGGCTATTGTGTAAAGAAATTTAAAAAGTTTTAAAAAACCAAAAAACCTAATCAGGAGAAAAAATCACAAAAAAACTTGGTAAAGATAAAGTCAAAAATATGTCCAATTTTATTAAAAAATGGTCGAAATACCAAAATTTTGAAATCCAATGCTATGAATGCAAGGGATATGGAGAAATTCCAATAATCTCCCCCATGAATGAAATTGGCGGGAGTACAAACCCAAATTACAAAACTGATTGCAAGAGAGATAGAGAACTGAAAGTCCCCGCATAGGATAGGTAATGGTTAGCCTTGAACCTTCCCTTGTAAGAACCTATCGGATTTACCAGCAAACAAGTGGGCAGTGCCGCCTTGAACTGTGTCGCCTTAGCAATAAACCGAGACAATAGGCTTTGCACAATAACTTTCAAAACGAAGTTTTTGTTCTCACGATTGTGTTCGTTTTGGTCATGAAACACTCTTCCTGGTTCTGCAAGTATTTTCTCGAGAATTTTGCCTTGTCAAATTCTCAAAGAAGCGGCCCCACTTTATACTCACATAGGTGACTTTTATTCAATAGTATTTCTCTATACCAGTTTAGCTCACCAGTAAAAGTCATTAAAAGCTAATGCTTAACCTCTCAAATCACCGCTGCATCATAGGAATAGGTAGGAGTTCTCAAACTCCATGGTGATTATCCTAGGTATACGCAATTAGATTGTCCCATTGAACCTAGATCTTGAGATCTCCAGTCAGCAAGGTTGGATTTTTCTTCACGATACCTTTTTATGTTACAGGCTTTAATCCCATTCCCATCGATGCTCTTTTAACTAACTCTCTGGTTAACCCTTTGGTTAGCGGATCTGTAATATTGTACTTTGACTTTACATAGTTAATTGTGACAACCCCACTTAAGAGTAATTTTCTAATAGTATTATGTCTACGACGTATATGCCTAGACTTACCATTATACATATGACTCTGTGCCCTACCTATATCCGATTGACTATCGCAATGGATACATATAGCAGGCACAGGTCTGGGCCACCTTGGAACATCTTTAAGAAATTGTCGTAGCCATTCGACTTCTTCAGTTTTTTTTTATCTAAAGTAATGAATTCTGATTCCGTCATAGAACGTGCTATACACGTCTGTTTGAAAGATTTCCAAGACACCGCTGCACCACCAAGTAGAAATACATATCCACTTGTAGACTTTGAGTTTTTCGTGTCCAATATCCAGTTTGTATCACAGTACTCTTCTAATACGGCCGGATATCTGGTGTAGTGCGGTCCCAAATCACAATTATATCTCAAATAGCGTAGTAACCTAACTATCGCTTTCTACTGATCATGTCCTGGATTACTCGTGTATCGACTCAGTCAACTTACTGAGTAGGTTATGTCAGGCCTTGTACACCTCATTAAGTACATTAGACTCCCGATGACCTGAGAATATTCCAAGTGGGAGACACTTTCCCCCATATTCTTGGATAAATAGATACTCATGTCCACCGGGGTCCTCACAACTTTAGTGTTGAAATTGTTGAATTTCCTCAGAATCTTGTCAACATAATGAGTTTGAGACAACGTAAGGCCGTCCAATGTTCTCGTGATCTGGACACCCATAATCACATTAGCGAGACCCATATCCTTCATGTCAAATTTTGAATTCAACATATATTTAGTAGACTAGAGAACCTTGTCATTACTTTTCACAATGAGCATATCATCAACGTAGAGACACAGGATGATATAACCTTCATCAGTGTCTTTGACATATACACATTTTTCACATTCGTTGATTCGAAACCCATGAGACAATACAACATTGTCAGACTTTTTATGCCATTATTTAGGAGCTTGCTTTAGACCAAATAAAGATCTAACTAGCCTACAAACTTTTCCTTTAGTCCCAGAAAAACTCTCAAGTTGTTCCATGTAGATTTTTTTTTATCTAAATCTCCATTTAGGAAAGTTGTTTTTACATCCAACTGATGTATCGCTAGATTTTCTAAGACCGCAATAGCGGTTATCATACGAATTGATGTTATCCTGGATACAGGAGAATAAGTATCAAAGTAATCTAGGCCTTCTTGTTTCTGTATCCTTTGATAAAAAGTCTAGTTTTGTACTTACCTATTGATCCATCTGCTTTTATCTTCCTCTTGAAGATCCATTTGTGGCCCAAAGGCTTACTACCTTGTGGTAAGTCCACTAGTTCCCATATATGGTTCTGCAGTATGAAATTAATCTCGCTTTTAATTTCTTCTTTTCAAAACGGAGCCTCAGGACAGCTCACAACTTCCTTGTGCATACGAGGTGTATTTTTTAACAAATAGGTTAGAAAATTCAGACCAAAAGAGGTTGATTTCTTAGCTCGTTTGCTTCATCTTGGCTCTATATTAACTTCGTCTTGTTAGTCTCTACGGCTATCATTAGCAGGATGCAAAGTCCGTTTTACTGAACTGAACTCTTTTATGAATCTATATGGAAATATGTGTTCAAAGAACGACACATTTCTAGACTCCATAACTGTATTCTTGTGAATATTTCTTACTACAGATTCATACACAAAAAATCTACAAGCACTGTTATTTTGCGCATAACCGATGAAAACATAATCAACGATTTTTGGACCTATCTTCTCCTTCTTATGAGGAATAGCTACCTT
>JAOTRH010049316.1:0-19496 GCA_034768845.1 Heliamphora exappendiculata | reverse complement strand
ATTATTGTAATTGTTGAAAGTTAATAAAGATGTATTTTCTGGATCACCGAGCATGTAGATATTTTATTTTGGCGTTGAATTGTCTCCCAACAGTGTATTGTCAAGGCTATGCAATGGTTGCTTGTCTTACACACTCATAGCTCATGATCAATTGCCCTTAGTCTTCAAAACGGCTACAAAAAGACCACAACCACCACCTAGCCGAACTCACCCTCTTTCTCATCCCAAAATTCTGTAAAAAATTTGTAAGTGTTGGAGGGAAGAAATGGAGAAAGATTAGCAACAAAGTCAAGTCCATAGCCAACCAATCTTCAAGAATAAAAAACTAAGATAAGAATTAATACTCTCTAAAAACTCTTCTATTACAAGCAAATCTAATCTATCCAAATCCATTTTTAAAGATTAAAATCAAAGAAATAAAATAAACTAAACTAAGTTAAGTGAGCTAGAAAACTTGGTTTTTGGTGTTCTTGGGACCTAAATAATTACATGTAATTTATTTAATCTCTTGCATTCTTGGTGATTTTGATATTCTGAGATTTATATATTCTAACATAAATATATTTTATAAAAAAGAAAATAAAATATCTATGCCATGCATGAAGCTAGAACATACAGGGGATGGTTAGATTTAAGTTCTTACTTTTTACTCTTTTGTGGACCTTATTTTGAAAAATCATATTTAATTCTAAAAAAATCTCCTAAAGCTAAATTTTATGTTCAGCGTTAGGCTTTCGTATTGGTAACCATACAAAATTAGTTTGAACTCATTTTCATGCATAAAACTCAAAATATGAAATTATTACTGAAATGTGTTGAGTTTAAACCAACAACCATTGCAGAGCTAAAAACCTCATTTTCAGAGTCTCAATTAAAATAGTTTGTTCATGAGAGTTGTAGATAACATTTTTCTCCATCTACCCAACAATAATGAGATCATTTGAACAATGTTTGGTGCCTCAAATGTATTTTTAAAGTTGTTGGACAAACTCTGTCCCTGAGATTCATTTCTGTTCAATCTTTTTGTATCAACCAAAAAATTTCTAAGTGTTGAAAAGTTTGGTACTGGAGAGAAGAAATGGGGAAAAGTTAGCAAGAAAGCCAAGTCCATAGCCAACCAATCTTCAAGAATAAAAAACTAAGGTAAGAATACTCTACAAAAACTCTTCTATTACAAGCAAATCTAATCTATCCTCATCCATTTTTAAAGATTAAAATCAAAGAAATAAAATAAACTAAACTAAGTTAAGTAAGCTAGAAAACTTGATTCTTGGTGTTCTTGGGGCCTAAATAATTACATGCATGTAATTTATTTAATCTTTTGCATTCTTGGTGATTTTGATATTCTGATATTTATATATTCTAACATAAATATGTTCTATAAAAAGAAAATAAAAGATCTATGCCATGCATGAAGCTAGAACATACAGGGGATGGTTAGATTTAAGTTCTTACTTTTTACTCTTTGGTGGACTTTGTTTTGAAAAATCATATTTAATTCTAAAAAAATCTCCTAAGGCTATATTGTATGTTCAGCGTTAGGTTTTCGTATTGGTAATCATGCAAAATTTGTTTGAACTCGTTTCCATGCATAAAACTCAAAATATGAAATTTTTACCGAAATGTGTTAAGTTTAAACTAGCAATCATTGCAGAGTTAAAAACCACATTTTTAGAGCCTCAATTAAAATAGTTTGTTCATGTGAGTTGTAGATAACATCTTCTCCATCTACCCACCAATAATGAGATCATTTGAACACTGTTTGATGCCTCAAATCTATTTTTAAAGTTGTTGGACAAACTCTGTCCCTGAGGTTCATTTGTGTTCAATCTTTTTGTTTCAACCAAAATTCTTATTTTCTTAACCCAAATCAAAAAAATTTCTACATATGAAATGTAGTAGACATAAAAAAAATTAGCTACTGTCCAAAAATATCTTAATTAGAAGAAGTTAATTTGAGCCTTCAAAAATATTTTATAATCTCTGTTGTTACAACAGAATTTAGGATTAATACTTTGTTCTGTCACATTTTTCTTGGGGAGCCTAAAACTCTAATACTGTTTAAAGAAGTGAGTTTGGTGTTCTATAAAAAATTTTTTAGACGACCTCTAGATGTATAACATATCAAAAAATGATTTTGGTACAAGTTCGATTGATGCCTCAAAAATATTTTACAAAACGCAGCAATTCTCAGGATATTCTAAGTGTAGTAGAAAATTAGTTTTGAGTTAGGTTCTTGTTGAATTTAAACTGCTTAAAATTCTTAAAATTTTTTAAAAATGTTCTACATAAGAATGTTAGATAAAATATTAATGTACCACATATTTTAAAAAATAAGCTCGAGAAAAATTAAATTGCTACCCTAAAAATATTTTATAAAATATGTCCAAATTAGCCTTACTTTAACTTAGGTGTAAAAAAAATAAGCCTTTTTAACCACATATTTTTTTTATGCTAAATGTTGTATGCTTTTTGTGAGCCTAAAATGTTTCTAAATGTTTTGATTAATTTGTGTATCTCCCAAAATGGCTATGTGACTTGATTTATATAATTATTTGGCGTTCACTAATCATGCTAAGTGTTAATTTATTAATTATTGTTATTTTCACTTTACTTGGCATAATCTTATAATCACGTGTATTAGTACATCCATGACTAGGATGGGACATGCATTTATTACTCATGGGTTGCGATATTTGAGAATTACTTAAATTATAACGATTGATGAAATGAACCCCATGTGGTTTTATTTGGGGTAGTGTCCTATGATTTTGTTAATAAAATAATTTTGGGGTGTTGTCTCCGGCTTGTATGCCATGATATGAAATTTTGAGGCGGTACATCACGGTAAAGGTGGTTCGGGTGGCGAAATAATTAGTAATAGAATATGCATTGATCCTATCTTAGACCTTGACTTGAGATTCGAGGGCACGATCGTGAAAATTTTTCACACCTTGCTGTTAGGATGACCGTGTTGAATGTCTAGTTCGACTATGTAGTTATCCCTTGGCTGAAGGAATGCCTAAAATCGTTCGGTAGACTTGGTCTGTGGTGATTGGATCGGGGTTAAGATAGTTTGCCCAGGTTGGATTATGTTGGAATCTGTAAATTTATTGGCCATTGAATTTTAGAATTCAATAGCTGAATTCAATTGCAATTGAATTGGTCATTCAATTGGCAATTGAATCCTAGAAACCAATAGCCATGAGTGGCTATTGATTTTCATGTAACCCCTCCATGATGGAGAGGTTATATACTATCTTCACTCAGAGAAGAGAAAGAGACAGAGACAGAGAAGAAAATTAATAGACAGCCTGGAAATTAATAGCCATGAGTGACTATTAATTTTCCTGTAACCCCTCCATTTTCCTGTAATCCCTCCATGATGGAAGGGCTATATATACTATCAGCCTGAGGGGAAGAAAAGACAGACGAATAGAGGAGAAAACATAAGAGAGACAGGAGAGACGAAACAGACATAAGGTGAGTAAGGAGAGATACAGTTCTCAGGTTATAGTGCAAGCTGCAAGAGAGAGAAAGACAAACGGAGAACGTTCGTAGCCAATCCTTGGTGGTGTTCCGACGATCGTGAATCCGTTTTATCCTGGGAGAGTGACGCCGGTGGAATACTTACAACACCCTCGGTAGGCGGCAAATCATTCTTAAAGAAACTGCGATTGCAGGACTCGGTTTGCAAATTTCATTCATGTTGTTTCTGTTATTTTATTTTTTTGTAATTTTATATTACTGTAACTTGTTGAAAGTTAATAAAGATGTATTTTCTGGATCACTAAGCATGTAATTTTATTATGGCGTTGGATTATCTTCCAACAGATTAAACTAGAATGACTTAAAATTTTAATTAAATTATAGTAATTAAACTAGAAGCATCATTAGCATCATTGCACTTGTTCATTTGTTAATTTACTATTATATGTTGCGCAACACATGTTAAATAGTTTCATTATGGAGTTGGATCATATTTGAATTGTACTGTTATGTTTTCTTGAGTTTTCTTACTGAGTTTTGGCACATGGATTTTTATGCCATGTTTTGAGAAACCGGATGTTCAACCCAACGATCAGGCTCTTGGAGAGAAAGAGTCACGGCTCTCGTGAGCCGAGGACTCACAATTATCAATTCTTGCTACCTTTTTCCTTAGTCTTTTGAGACACAAGTACCAAGCAATTGTATGTATTTTGTTATCTATTTTAGTTTGAGTCTACAATATTTGTAATGCTCCACTCTATTTTGTTTGAATAGATATGAATCGTATACTTATTTTACTGTATTTTATTAGTATTGCTCTTAAATGCTTTTGAAAATTCGAAACGTCACATGTATATGTAAAATATAATCAATAAAAAGAAATAAAAAAAGAATTGTATTTGAAGTCATGGTCAATGGCTAGTGGAAATGTATACTTTTTGTAGATATTTCTACCGTCAGAGTACTACGCCAATTAATAATGCACTTTTGAAAAAAATCGAACAGCATAACTACTTAAAACAAGCCTTTAGCCCATTATTTGCAAGGAGAGATTTGGCTAAAAGTGGATAATATTTAATTTTTAAACGGACAATGCCTCGGCTTAAAAAGCCAGATTCGCACACAAATAAAAAATAAATAAAGGAGAAAGGGGAGCGAGAGATGGTGAGAACCCCAGGGAATGCTTTCTACCTAATAAAAAGCATATGGCCCTATTTGGGTGGATTGCTTATTGCTTATTTATTTATAAGTAAATAAGCCAAAATATAAATAAGTTGGTTCGTTTGGGTGACACAAATAAGTCACTTCGTTTAAAATTGGTTCATTTTGGTGATTTTTGACTTATTTGGCTTATTTTGGCTTATTTACTTAAATAAGTTTGGTTCGTTTAGATAATTTTTGGCTTATTTAGCTTATTGGCTTAAAATGTTGCTTATTTAGTTCGTTTGGGTGACGTAGCTTATTTTTTGCTTATAAGCCAATAAGCCATGTTTACTCAAACATGGCTTATGTCTCTTTTTCTATTCTGGGTTTGTTAGGTTTGATGTTTGATGGGGATCGATGGTGAAAAGGGAGATAGAGGCAGAGAAATGCTTGGCGTGGGAGAGCTTCAACTTTTTTTTTTAGCTGAAGATGGATGGAAACAACATTGGGAAGGGAGCCTTCTTATAGGAAAAATTATGGTGGAAAGCCAGACGACACCATAGTGACCACGGCAACGACCACGTGGCAGCAATTGGATGGTCGGTTCTTTACTTGGCAATTAAGCAAAGAAAATGGGTATAAAAAAGGGATGGTTTTTGACCTTGGGAGAGTATTACTAGGGTAAAAATGACGATCTAGATCCAATCATGAACTTCGTTTTGTTCAAATCATTTTCGATTAGCAGGCATGATACCCAAGAATTTGCCGAACAACAAACTTGGGTGCAAACTTGAGACAAAACTTGACATACGAGCCAAGTTTTTGACATAGAAAAATATGGGATTGACCTCTAGGATTTTCGATATCTCGGGAGGTCGGAACATATACTATGTATATAAATCAAAAAGAGCTATTGAATTGGGGTCAAATCTAATAAGAAATGACTCCACTTGGTGTTGATGGATTCGTTTTTCGAAAACAAATATGAGTGTGCTATTGGTCACAGTCATATCATTCGTTTGAATATCCTCTAGGTGAGAAAATACTAGAAACTAGTCGTCGGATTCTCTTGGGGGCTGAATGGGCATTCGCATGTTTTGGGTTAGAACACGCGAAATGTTGCTCTTGGAAACCCGAACGTTATTCTACTGAGAAATGGGACTGAAAAAACGTTACCTTTGCCACTGTCGGGTGCTTTTGGCCTTGTCCTGACTTTTTGTGGCTTTTGCGGGCCCGTTATAGTCAACGATTTCATTTTGGATCTTTTTGGTTGGACTGTCTCGGTTCTCCTCATATGGTTCATTTTTGGGCCCATTGGGTCAGGTATCGCCAAATCCCACCGTCAAATGTTCTTGGCCCTGTCAACGGCTTTGATCTGAGTTCTTCTAGCCGAATCATCTTGGTTTTTCCTCGTGTGGTCATGAAAAGGAAAAATAAACAAAATTAGTTTTTTTATTTTGCAAATTTTGAGGAGCGTAGCAAAAATAGGGTGTCAACATTAATTCGCTCCTCCCTTGCCCGCCCCATGCCGCCTCGCCCCATTATGAGTGGGTTCCTGCCCTTTTTTCGAGTTAGGGTAAGATTAGAGGAAAAATAAAAAAAACCATTCAATGATAGGATGGGTTCAATTTTTATAATTCCCTCCTTGAACTCGTCCCCAAAATATACACATATACATATATACCTCTATTATTCTTAAAAATTTAGAAAATATTGTGTATATATAAATTCTTAAATTAAATTACGGTTCAACTAATTAACCATTCAACTCTCAACCCTTAGTCCCTATTTAGAACCTTTAGTCCATTCCAGCCTTCAAGCAGCATCGACAGCTGGTTGAATGAACCGGGTTCTTCCTCTTTCATTGACGCCCTCGAACGGTGTCGATTTCTCTGAACGATGTTTTTCCTCCTTCCCTTTCGGCGTCGATTTGCCGATTTGGTTTACTAAACTACAGAAGAAGTGAAGAACACTATGCTTGGTGTTTGGTATTCAATATTATTTCTATCCATATTTTATTTTTATTTGAAAGTTGAATTTATATTTGTAGATTGAATTATTTGGAATTCGGTATAAAGTTTTTGGTGTTTGGTAGACTGAACTATTTGTGTTTCTAAATTGATATTTTGCTATTTGACCTAGGTATTTAGTTTGACGTAAGTAAGTAGGTCTCACATTTTATTTTCTATGGCATCTCTTTATTTTATAAGTATTTCTAAAATGTTCATTGTTTTGACTTGTTTTGCATGTTATAAGATGCTTTTCAATATTGTTTAGAAATATAAAGTTTGTTTATTTTGATTTTTGTTCATTTTTTTGTTATAACAATGAAAAAATGTCTGTGCCAGAAGTTGACTATATGTCGACGAATGTTGATGTTACTCAATCATCAATATCTGTTGACAACTCTCAAGTACAAACACTAGTTGAAGAAAATCCTCCCTTCTTGATTGATGTTGGTGATGATGATGAAAGCGACTCTACTTTAGGGGGAAAAAATTAAGCAGTGCTGTGTGGGATCATTTTTTGAAAAAAAAAATCAATGAAAGATAAGACAATATGTAATTATTGTACAAATGAGTTAGGGGGTGCATCTAAAAATGGGACAAAGCACTTACATGATTATTTCAAAATATGTCTTGGGAGAAAAGTCGTTGATAAGAGGCAAAAAGTTATAACATCAAATTTTATGGAAGAGGAGGGAAAAACAAAAATTGAGAATTATATTTTTGACCAAAATTTTGCTAGGAGAGAACTAGTCCACATGATAATCTTGCATGAATATTTTCTTTTCGTAGTCTATCATGTTTGTTTTAGGAGATTTGTGGTCCTTCAACTGTTGTTTAAAATGGTTTCTCGTAATACTAATAAAAGTGATATTTTGAAAGTATATGATCTTGAGAAGCGAAAGACAATGAAGGTGCTTAAGAAAAATCAAAGTAGAGTTGCATTTACAACCGAAAATGTGTGTTTAGAGTAGTAAGCTTCGTCTCAAGACTTTAGAGGCACTGATGTATCTTCAAAGTTGGTTATGGGCAACTGAGCATGAGGATAATTAAAATTTATTTTTTTTGCTCTTTCTATTTTTTGTGAACATAATATAATTACTTCTTTTCTCATTTTTTTTCTTTTTTTAAGGTGAATAAAAAAATGGAGTCACTTAATTTTTGCTTTTTTTTTTTGCAACAATTAATGAGAATGCTGATGATATTGAGCCAACGCTTATGGATTGTGATGACAAGGTAAGTGTCACTAGCTCATGATCAATGAAAATAAATTTATACCACTTGAGGTTCTTATTATATAGTTGCTATGAACTAATAAATTTTATCTTTTTTGTTTGATTTACAGAAATAAGGTTGGTTTGATAGTTGGTGCCAATGTTGTTGGAAATAGTGAATTCAATTGGCCATTTTCTAGAATTTATTTCTGAATTCAATTGACAATTCATTTGGCCATTCAATTGGCAATTGAATTTCAGAATAAATACCATTCATTTGGCAATTAATTTCTCTATTCATTCCTTTGTAACCTTCCATTAGAGAAGTTCTATAAAATCTCCTCCAGTATTCTGCAGATGCATGGCATGAGGTATGTATAGAGGTGAGTGTGAAAAATAGAATACAGAAAAAGGAGAAAGAGAGAGAAAGAGAGACCTTATTACAATTACAAGTTGTGAGAAAGAGAAAGACAGACGATGTGCGTTCAAGTAGCCGACCTTTGGTGGTGTTTCAACGTTCAGGTCAACCGATTTATCCTAGAAGAGTAACGCCGGTAGAGAAAGATACAACACCCTTGGTAGGCGGTGAATCATTCTTAAGGAAACTGCGTTTGTAGGACTCGGTTTTCGTATTCTTTTCATATTATTTTTGTAGTTTCGTTTTTTATAAATTTAATTTATTGTAATCGTTGAAAGTTAATAAACATGTATTTTCTGGATCACCGAGCATATATCTTGTGTAATTTTCTCCAACAATCTTAAGAATGATTCATTTTCTATAAACCTGCTCGATTTGGATTTTTATTTTTATTTTCAAAAAATACATATATAAAATGTATAAATACGTGTTTATACTATTAACATATTCTGTGAGTATGTTCAGGTTTTATGGATTCATTATCCTCGTTGCTGTATGGGAACAATTATCTTGTTCGGAATAATGTGTTCTAAATAATCCAAATCACAGTGGTCTTCTTTCCGCCATCACCCAGTCGCCAGTTCAGAAATTTGAGAATTCTGGTCATTTGTGTCGACACCTTTTTATTTGCGTCGACACTTTTGGCTGCTTGTGTCGACATTTCTTCTATTTGTGTCGACCATTTTCCTTCTGTTAATGTTGAGTTGAACTCTCAGTTCTTTTATGTTGACACATTTCTCTGTTTGTGTTGACATATTTCTCGATTTGAATCTCTCGATTCTTTTGTATCGACACCTTTCTCTGTTTATGTCGACACATTTCTCGGTTTGAATCTCTCGATTCTTTTGTGCCGACACTTGGGTTATTTGTGTCGACACCTAGGATGTTTGTGTCGACACCTTCGCTGTTTGTGTTGACACTTTTTCAGTTGATGTCAATCCTTTTCTTCCTGTGATGCTTAACAAAGATCCGAATGGCTAAGGCTGTAAGCAGCCGTGCACGGCTGGCCTTTGAAAGGTTGAATGGTTCAACTTTATGGGCCCTGAAAGCACTTGCTATAAGCAATGTTGCATACCGTTCAGGTCAATCCCCACTAAGGGTGCTGCCCTCTGACTCCCGCCTAGGGGCGCTGCCTCTAGGAACCCCGCTAGGGGGCACGGCCCCCTAGAACCCCCACCAAGGGAGCGCCCCCTGGGACCCCACCACATAACAGACAATGTTTGGGAGAATTAAGTTTAGATTGCTAATCTATTCTTATTGTCAATATTATAAAGATTTAATATGTGAATTGATCTTATTTCTAGAAACATGTCGATTGAAATCTTATTTCTAAAACAAGTTGCTCCTGAAAAACAAGTTGCTCATATTCCTGGTATTTCTACTGTTCTATTGTCTCACGTAGACAAGCCAAAAAAGTTTTGAGGTGGAGCTGACTTTAAGATATGACAACAGAAAATGGTATTCTATCTCACTGCTCTAAATTTGGCCAGATGCCTAACTGAGGAATCTCCAGTTGGTGATGAGAATGCAGACACTTAGAAATTAATTACAGGTGATAATTGAAAGAATACCGACTATCTGTGCAAGAATTATATTCTGAATGCTCTAAATAACTCATTGTGCTTTGTGTTTAATAAGGCAAAAACTGCTAAGCAACTGTGGGAGTCCTTAGATCGAAAGTATAAAATTGAAGGTGCCGGTTCCAAGAAGTTCATAGTGGGCAGGTACCTTGATTATGTGATGAAGGACTCAAAACCTGTGACGGTTCAAGTCCAAGAACTTCAGATTCTGATCAATGAGATCAAAGCAAAAGGGATGTTACTGAGTGAAGTATTCCTAGTGGCTGCAGTCATCCACAAGCTTCTTGAAACATAGAAGGAATTCAAGAGCTATCTAATGTTCAAAAATAAGGAGATGACTCTAGAGGCTCTATTCTTCAAGCTAAATGTTGAGAAAAAAAATCGAACAAGGAGCAAGAGTGTCAAGTCAAACTCCAATTTGGCTATTGTGATGGAAGTTGGCAATTTTTCAAGAGCAAAGAAGAGTATTCATGACAGGCATGCCAATACAAGGTTTGATAAGAAAGGCAAAAAATGTCAAACTAGGACCAAGAGGTCATATTGCTAAAAAGAATAATGAGAAATTTTAAGAAAAATATTTTAACTCTGATAAGTTTGGGCATTATGCTTCAGAGTGCAAGAAGCCGAAGAATCTCCAAGCTCAAGCTCATATGGTAGAGGCAATTGAGGATGTCTCAAATATCGACCTCTCGACCATGGTCTCTGAGGTGAACATAGTAGACTCAAATTCACAAGAATTGTGGATAGACACAGGGGCCACTCGCCACATCTGCTGTGACAGACAAATGTTTAACATCTTTGAGATGGGGACCCATGGTTAGAAGTTGTATATGAGAAATTCAGCTATCTCAAATGTGTTGGGGCAATGCCAGGTGATCCTTAAGATGACATCCAGAAAAGAATTGACACTAAATAATGTGCTCTATGTGCCAGATATTCGGAAGAATCTTATATATGGGTCTCTGTTGAGCAAGCACGAGTTTCAGATGGTCTTTGAGGCAGACAGAGTTACTTTTTCTAAGGCTAGGATGTATGTGGGGAAAGGATATGTGACCAATGGTCTATTCAAAATGAATGTAATAACTGTCATTCCTACAGCTAATAAAATGGAATCCGCTGTTGCTTATGTGCTTGAGTTTTTCATTTTGTGACATAGTAGACTAGGTCATGTTAATTATGATTTTATGCGTAGATTAATTAACTTGGAGCACATACCTAGTTTTGATGTTGATAAAACTCACAAGTGTGAAACTTGTATGGAGGCTAAGTTAACTAGGTTTTCATTTCACTCAGTTGAAAGAAGCACCGAGCCACTAGGCTTAATTCACACTGATGTGTGCGATCTAAAATATATTCAAACTCTCAGTGCTAATAAGTACTTGATCACGTTTATTGATGATAGTACAAAGTATTACTATATATACTTGCTAAAGAGAAAGGATGAAACTTTTGACAAATTCATTTTGTATAAGAATGAAGTTGAAAATCAATTTAGCAAAAAGATTAAGGTGTTGAGAAGTGACGGAGATGGTGAATATGAATCACCATTTGGTGGATATTGTGCTGAGCATAAAATTATCTATCAAACCACTGCACCTTACTCACCACAGCAGAATGAAACTGCTGAACGCAAAAATTGTACCTTGAAAGATATGATGAATGCTATGTTGGTGAGTTCTGAGTTTTCTCATAACATGTGGGGTGAAGCAGTTTTCATCGCTAATAACATCCTGAATTTAGTACCTCGCAAGAAGAATGACAAAATCCCTTATGAGGTGTTTAAGGGTAGGAGGTCTACCTACAATTACTTAAGAACATGAGGGTGTTTTGCGAATGTGGCTATACCTCCTCCTAAGAAGAAGAAGATAGGTCCAAAAATCGTTGATTGTATTTTCATCGGTTATGCTCAAAATAGTAGTGCTTATCAATTTCTTATGTATGAATCTGCAATAACAGATATTCACAAGAATACAGTCAAGAGTATAGAAATGTGTCGTTCTTTAAATACATATTTCTGTATAAATCCATTAAAGAATCCAGTTCAGTAAAACGGATTTGCATCCTACTAAAATAACAGTAGCGGCCAAGAAATGAAAGTTGATATAGAGCCGAGACGAAGCAAACAGGCTAAGAAATCAACCTCTTTTGATCCGGATTTCATAACCTACTTGTTAGAAAATGAGCCTCGTACGTACAAGAAAGCTGTAAGTTGTCATAAGGCTCTGTTTTGAAAAGAAACGATTAAAAGCGAGATTTATTCCATACTGTAGAACTATACATGAGAACTAATGAGTTTGCCACAAAGTAGTAAGCCTTTGGGTTACAAATGGATCTTCAAGAGGAAGATGAAAGCAGATAAATCAATAGATAAGTACAAAGCTAGACTGGTTATCAAAGGATACAGACAAAGAAAAGGCCTAAATTACTTTGATACTTATTCTCTTGTATCTAGGATAACCACAATTCATATGATAACCGCTATGACCGCCTTATGAAATCTAGCGATACATTAGATGGATATAAAACTAGCTTTTCTAAATGGAGAGTCAGATGAAAAAATCTACATGGAACAACCTGAGGGTTTTTTTGGGTTTAAAAAAAAGTTTGTAGGCTAGTCAGATCGTTGTACGGTCTAAAACAAGCTCCTAAATAATGGCATGAGAAGTTTGACAATGTAGTATTGTCTTATGAGTTTCGAATCAACAAATGTGACAAATGTGTATATGTCAAAGACACTGATGAATGTTATGTTATCATATGTCTCTACTTTGATGACATACTCATTATGAGAAGTAACGATAAGATTATCCAGTCTACGAAAGATATGTTGAATTCAAAGTTTGACATGAAAGATATAGGTCTCGCTAATGTGATTTTGGGTCTCCAGATCATCAAAACATTGGACGGCCTTTTGTTATATCAAACTCACTATGTTGACAAGATTCTAAGGAAATTTAACAATTCTGACACTAAAGTCGCCAGGATTCCAGTGGACCCGAGTCTTCATTAATCCAAGAATGGGGGAAAAGTATATCCAAATTGAAATATTCTCAGGTCATCAAAAGCCTAATGTACTTTATGAGTTGTATAAGGCCTGACATTGCATATTTAGTAAGTAAACTGAGCTGATACACGAGTAATCCAAGACATGATCACTAGAAAGCGATAGTTAGATTACTATGCTATTTGAGATATACTCATGATCTGGGACTGCACTACATCAGATATTCGACAGTATTAGAAGGATATTGTCGTGCAAATTGGATATTAGATACGAAAGATTCAAAGTCCACAGGTGAATGTCTTTTTGCTTAGTGGTGCAGCGGTATCTTGAAAATCTTTCAAACAAATGTGTATAGCACGTTCTACGATGGAATTAAAATTCATTACTTTAGATAAAGCAACTAAAGAAGCTGAATGGCTACGGTAATTTCTTGAAAATATTTCAAGATGGCCTAGACCTGTGCCAGCTATTTATATCAATTACGATAGTTAATCGGCAATAGGTAGGGCACAAAGTCATATGTATAATGGTAAGTCTAGACATATACGTCATAAATATAATACCATTAGAAAACTACTCTTAAGTGGGGTTTTCACAGTTGACTACGTAAAGTTAAAGGACAATATTGCGGATCCGTTGACTAAAGGGTTAACCAGAGAGTTAGTTGAACGATTATCGATGGGAATTGGATTAAAGCTTGTGACATAAAAAGGTATCGTGAATGAAAACCCAACCTAGCTGACTGGAGATTCCAAGATCTAGGTTCAATGGGATAACCTAATTGCGTATACCTAAAATAATCATCATGGAGTTTGAGAACTCTTTCCTATTCCTATGATGCAACGGTGATTTGGGAGGTTAAACATTAGCTTTTAATGACTTTTACTAGTGTGCCAGGCTGGTATAGAGAAATACCATTGAATAAAAATCACTTATGTGAGTATGAAGTGGGGTCGCTTCTTTTAGAATTTTACAAGGCAAAATTCTCGAGAAAATACTTGCAGAACCAGGAAGAGTGTTTCATGGCCAAAACGAACACAACCGTGAGAACAAAAACTTCATTGTGAAAGTCATTGTGTGACGCCTATTGTCTCGGTTTACTGCTACGACGACACAGTTCAATACGGTACCGCCCACTTGTTTGTCGGTAAATCCGATAGCTTCTCACAAGGGAAGATTCAAGGCTAACCGCTGCCTATCCTATGCAGGGACTTTCAATTATCTATCTCTCTTGCAGTCAACTTTGTAATCTAGGTTTGTACTCCCGCCAATTTCATTCATGGGGGGATTGTTGAAAATAGTAAATTCAATTAGCCATTTTCTAAAATTGATTTCTGGCCATTATTCTAGAATTGATTTCTGAATTCAATTGACAATTCAATTGGCCATTCAATTGGCAATTGAATTTCAGAATCAATACCATTCATTTGGCAATTGATTTCTCTATTCATTCCTTTGTAACCCTCCATTAGAGAAGTTCTATAAAAACTCATCTAGTATTCTGCAGAGGCATGGCATGAGGTATGTACAGAGGTGAGTGTAAAAAATAGAATACAGGGAGAGGAGAAAGAGAGAGAGACCAGATTATAATTGCAAATTGTAAGAGAGAGAAAGACAGATAAGGTGCGTTTGAGTAGCCGACATTTGGTGGTGTTTCAACGTTTGGGTCAACCGTTTTATCTTGGGAGAGTAACGCATGTGAAGAAACGTACAACACCCTTGGTAGGCAGGCAGTGAATCATTCTTAAGAAAACTGCGTTTGTAGGCCTCAGTTTGCATATTCTTTTCATATTATTTCTACAGTTTTATTTTCTATAAATTTAGTTTATTGTAATCATTAAAAGTTAATAAATATGTATTTTCTGGACCACCGAGTATATATCTTGTGTAATTTTTTCCAACAGCTGTGTTGCTGTTGGACCGTTGGTTGCAAGCATGGAGTGTTGCTATTGATTGTAGGTTGATTGTAGGCTATTGATTGCAAATTGTGCTTTGATCATGGTTTATTGCATTTGTTCTATTTTGTAAACTTAGTTGCAGGCAATGTGTTGTCGTTTTTGGATGCTTCACCATTATTCCTCTTTTGCAAATATGATACAATTATTATGTTTTATTTGGTTTGATGAATTTATGATGATTGATAATTTTTATTTTGAATTATATGCAAATGTTACATGATTTATTAATTATTAGTGATGTTCTACACGGAACAAGTTTTATTAGATATTGATATAATAAGAATAGTAAAATTACATTTTGGATTTTATGGGATTGCTGTCTAAGTATCTACAGGTCTTTTATTGGCTATAGTGGCTACAGTATACAAGAAATGAGGCGGTGGCATGGACTCGTTCCCCAATAGGGGACGGGGATAAGGAGGATTTTTCATCCCCTAATGAGAAACTGGATAAGGTGCAGTGGCAAAGCCAAGAATTTGGTGCGGAGAGAACACAAAAATATAAATATTTATTTTTAAAATTTCTTTTTGTTACAGTTAACTGCGATAAGTTTTTATCTTTTGAAAATTTTGCACGATATTATCATTACTAACTTTATCAAAATTATTTCTTTATGTAAACCACCAAGCTAAATAAAAAAATATTAGATAAATTACATCTACACCTGTTGTATTTAAGAGTAATAACAATAACACCCCTTCTATTATTTAAAATATCGCTGCACTCTTTTATATTTTCATTTTTGTAATACCTAGGTGCAAAAATTAACTGCCGTTAACTTTTCAAATAGAAACACTGTTGAAACAGTTTTTTTAATTTTTAAATTTTTTGGTTTAATTACAAAATCTTACTTAAAAATTTTTAATTAAAAAATAAAAAATTACTAAATACAAAAATAAGTAACATAAAATGTAATTTATTAATTTATTGTTATTTTTAAGTTTTTAATTTTGATAAGTTTTTTAATTAGAAACTTTTATTTAGTAATTTTGATAAGTATTTAGTATTTTTTATTTTCTATTTAAAAATTTTTAAATAAAATTTTATAATTAAATTAAAAAAATAAAAAAAAATAAAAAAATTGTTTCAACATTGAAAAGTTAACGAAAGTTAACTTTTAAACTTAAATATTACAAAAATAAAAATGTAAATGAGTGTAGTAATATTTCAGAGAATAGAAAGAATGTCAGTATTATTATCATTAAATACATGGGGTATATGTGCAATTTATCCAAAAATATTTCGTTGCATAAATCTACTTCTTCCATATTCTTTTTATTTTTTAGATGGATTACAAAGTAATTTACAAAATTTAAATTTATTTTATAAAAAAATAATAATAAATAAAAAAATGTAGGTAAGGCATGTGACTGGTCACTAGCTGCCTCCGCCACTAGTAGAATGGTAGGGTTATTAACAGGAACAGAGACAAAAATAGAGAAAGTAGAACTCGAGTCTACTCGCTCCTTTGCTATCTCTACTCCTACTCGTACCCCACTATTGTCGCCACTCTCCATTGCCACCATAATTGTTATACCATCACTGTCACACAATTTACCTTGGATATCACCACTAATCGTTAGTTTGTTAACTTGAATATCACCACTAATCGTTAGTTTGTTACCATTACTGTCACACAATTTATCTTGGACATCACCACTATGATCACCACCTTTGCTATCACCCAACTATCACTTGCCACAACCACCAGTGCTACTCTCCCTTCCATTACTATTATTATCATTTTTATTACTATTATCACAAAAATAAATAACGTAAAATTTAATTTATTATTTATTTTTAATTTGTTTAGAGCTTTTTCAATATTATAATTGAAAATTTTAAAATTTTCGGTTTGTTTCGTTAAGAAAAAATAAAAAATATAATAATTTAATTAAATAATAAAAAATTTATTAAAAATAAAAAAATGCAAAATTACGCTATTAGTATATCAATTTTACTCCAAATCACTAAGTATCAGTATTGGCCGATATGGTACGATTTTTGCAACCATGGGAGAAATAGATTCCAATTCTGTTCCTCTCCGCCATGACTCACAAAAATTGGTCCTCCTAACTCTTCCTCTTCTTCCACCTCCATCTATTTTTCCCCACCTACCTACCCCTACCCCTACCCTTACCCAGCACCCAAATCTTCATTTTCCATACGATTCGCTCACCGAAATCTCCCAACAAAGACTAATATTTGTGGGATTTCACTTTCTCTCCTTTGTTTGCCGGATTTACCATGGATTGCTCAGATAATGCCTACAAGCTCCTCTTCAAGGCGACGTCAATGATACCCATTTCGCATTACGCGTTGGGGCTTTTGCTTTTTGTGATTGTTCTTTTGTACAATTTCTTGGAATTCCATTTCCTGGAAGATCTTCTCACCGGATTCCGCGGAAGCCCGGCCTCACTGACGTACAATCCGTGCTCGGAGATTTACGAAGGCGTGGCGTCAAAGTGTCGAATTCTTCATGGAAGGTATATCATTGTCGAATTCTTTTTTGATTGGGATAGGACTGATTTGGTGTAGAATTTAAATTTTCTTACTTACTGGGTTCGTGGTTTCAAATTTGTTTTTAAAATTTTATTGCAATAAAAATATTAAATTATTATATTTTTAATGGGAAAAGAACAAAGAGAATGTAAAGATTTTATTTTTTTTAAGAAAATCCAGACAACTTTAAATTAGGGAATGTCAAGTGGATACTGTTCCTTAATATAGTGGTACGGATGTCTATATTTACCTTGTGTTTGGACTAAATTTTTTTAAAGATTTTTTTGTCAAAACTTTTTTCCTTATCCGTTCAAATAAGCGGACTTTGTAAATTTCTCTTGTCAGGAGCAAATATAAAAGTAATTTTTTTAGCAAAATTTTAAAAAAGTTCACATAAAACAAAAAAAGGCCAACTTAGCAGGCTTGTTGGTCCTTTTTTTTTTAGTTTTTTAGTCTTTTAGTGAACTTTTTTTAAAATTTGGCACTAACCGGTGTATTTTTTATAATCCTCTCATCACATAAAACTAAAAAAGTAAAAAAAATTAAATCAAAATATAAATTTTTTTTAGAAAAGACGACAAAAAAGATTAAAAAAAAGCCATTAGGCTTTTTAGGCCAAATCTAGGCTTAGCTATGGATTATATCTCCAATTTTGGGTGATTTTCTGTGGGTTGTTGTAATGGTGTTTGAAATATGTAGGTATTTGGCGACGCCATGGCTCTCGAGTCCTCATATTCAGACTACTTTCTTGAATTTCTTTGGGATGCCTCCTATTTTTAGCTACAAAAGGTGAGGCTTATTTTTTTTGGTTAAGATGTGTTTTGTGTGTTAACAAATTTAATGGTACCATACTTTCCATATTGTTATTTTAATGGAAAAGTCTAGGGACATAGAACTAACTGCAGAACCAATCACATAGATGATCTCAAACTAACTAAAGAGCCAACCACATACGCATGTGGGTTCCATGAAGGTTTAGAACCTCGTCCCTACCCAAGTCAAGCTCCATACTTGGCACCATGGAAGAAGACCTTCCAACATGATGATCTCAGCTTCATGGTTGTAGCTCGTACACTTGTCTACCCCGAACGAGTTCTTAATCTTCCCAGTCCCACTTGCGTATGGATGGTTAAGATCATCTTATGTGATTGGTTTCTGCGCATGTATTGTTACTGAATATATGTTGTATTGCATTGTATCATTGCTTAGAATAGTTCTACTCAATATGAAAATGTTACGAAAGGAGTTTAGGTCAGGTGAAGTTATGTTAATAGTAGAAAGAAAAGAAAAAGGGGGATGAGGATTATCAACAATGGAAATTGTGTGGAAGTAAACATGTTTAGTGGAACTCGTATTTTGTTACATTGTAATAGGTAATGCACTAATGCTGTTGGGGGGACTGGGTATGTGCATGAAGAGTTTACACATGTGTGTCGGTTTGTTAACCATGCACCTTCGGTTTGTCAGATTAATGTGGGCAGAAAAAATTAGCTTCAACTTGGGAAGACACTCTAGAGTTGAAATTTATGGATTGGATATGAAGTGCTTTTGATGCGTAGTGCTGGATCTACACCTATGGAGATATCTTGTACCAATAGAGACCAGGACTAATAGAAAACGAGATAGTGAGGTTTATCCTTGAGAGTGTGGATCAATTACAGGAAAATATTTTTGTTTAAACTTTAAACATTGCTGCAACATTGCCGATATCTATCTATCTATCTATCTATCAATCTATCTATCTATCTATCAGCAATGTTTAAAGTTTAAAAAATATATATATATATTTTAAAGATATAAAGAAGCAATGATGTGAACTCAAACTGGTTAAAAAGGGAAAAAGAGAGATGAAACATTGGATTTGATTGTTTAAAGTTATTCATTTAAAGTTTGGATCAAATGGGAAAAAATGTCTGCCAAGTTATCAAGCTCCAATTCTGATGTGACTCCTCCAGTTCCAATTTTCCCATAAACATTATTAGGATGCCTTTTTTTCTTTTTTAATAATAATTAAAAGAACACCAAGGAGCTAGAAATTGGGATCAGGCCCATCCATTGCACTCAGGTCAGAATACTGAATGCAATTTGTTAGCACAAGTGCTTCGTTAATTAATTTTGATGATTTTAATATTTCATTTCCTATAAATAAATATCTTTAATTTGGATAATATTTATTATTTCC
>JAOTRH010049305.1:0-19496 GCA_034768845.1 Heliamphora exappendiculata | reverse complement strand
GCTCCATATTGAAAAATCATTCAATGTTCACTTTTTAAATGGAAGTGTGCTAAAAAATAGGTCATTGGGCATTCTCAGGGGAAAAACATTAATTTGCGCGCTTCAACCTCGAGCATGCAAAACGTCGTTCTTGGGATTCTAGATAATACTTTACTAAGACGAGGAATTTAGAAAACATTACTCTCTTTTTTGATTTTTTTTAAAGTTAGACTTACCATCCATGGATGCATCGGATTCAATAACGTAATTTTCGACCGCCAGATGCAGGCGATCTTGATGCAGATTTCTTTGGTTTCACGCGCTCATTATACTTAATGACTTTGATCTGAACTTACTCGATTGGATCATTCTAATTTTTTCTAATGCAATCATGAAAAGAAATAAATTAATATTATTTTTTTCAGAAGATTTTTTAGGATGGGGCAAAACTGGGGTGTTAACACTCCATGAAAGATATTTTTTTCCTCTCATTTAATTTAACCATGTAATATAAAAAGAGTTATTTTATCCTCTACTTTTTAAAACAAAATGAAAGAAAAACATAATTTTTCCTGCCCTTCCTAAAATAACTATTTTTATTCTCTACTTTTGAAAGCAAAATGAATGGAAACACAATTTTTTCGTGATTTTGAGCTACGTTCCATTTGGCATCTTGTATTCCAATACGTCCCAACTAAAAATTATATTTCATTAAGTCCAATCTAATATTTTTCATACCAAAATTACTCCTAATATACCATTCACTCCCCAACAATAGTACTACTACCACCTCCTCCTCCGTCGTCGCCGTTGCCGCCACTGTCACGTCCCGAAACCAGGGTCACGTGAACCACCCAAGAAAAACTCATTTTATGATTTTAAGTTCCATCAAAACCACCCGAACCCACACGGGTCTATAAACGTAAACAATGCGAGCATAAAACCTTTGAAAAATGCGCACCTAAGAGTTTATTTTATGTAAAAGAACAAGTCAAAAGAATGAGGTCACAATCCCCAAGAGCCAACCTTTTAAACAAACAAACAAAATTTTTAAAAAATTGCCCAAACCGCTCAATTGGTCAAAAGACTGCTCAAGCAATCCTTATCTGTACACTGTTTTTCCCTCAGTCTGCAAAACAACCGAGAGTATGGTTTGACTGCTCGATAAATCGCTCGAGCGGTCTGCCTCTATACCCTTTTTCAAAACATAACTTTTCACACACAACACTTACACATTTTTAAATTTTTGAAAGGTTTCAAGGCACAACCATGCCAACCAAAATATGCTAAAACAAGGTTCAAAATCCTCCATCGAGGAACAAGAGTGGATATAAAGTATAAAACCAACTGAAAACAATAACCGTTACATATAATATGAAAAACATACAATCAACCCAGGGTTCCTCTCATAAGCATACAAGATACATGCATTGATATCCAAGCCTCAACGCTAAACAGCCTACCTACAAGTCCAAAACATATAACATTACATGATCTGAATACAAAATGGAGTAAACCACCGATTAACAAAATTGCTAATAACAACCAGAGAGTTTTTTGTCTTTGCCTCCTTCAGGCTCACCAAGATCAATCCATGTGATCAAATTCACTTGAAAATTTTTAAAATCTCACAACGTGAGCCGAAACCCAATAGAAATAGACTGGTATGAAGTAAAAGCATAATATGCAATCACGAATTATATGAAAAACTTGACATCACAAGTCTCAAAATAATTTTTCATCCTTAGAACCACAAGTTTACATATAATCCCATAACATCCACAGTTTATCAAATGTAAACAACATGTTATTTTCCAAACAGGTTTCCACAGCCCACAATATTCTTATGTACCAACTCTGTTGCACCGAGGACATAGGTAAAACTATAAACTCTCGCCCATTAATCTAGGTTCGGGGCATCCAATGACCCGCTAAGTAATTACAAGTTCTATACGGAGCTACAACAACAAACGCCTCCTACTGGGGCAGCTACTTCATTTACGGGGATTAACCCGAAGAAATGAAGCACCTACTTACGCAAAATTTCTAGACTTTCACCGCATATCAATGGAAGCCCACGTACACACACACATTATCACGGCACGTCTATAGAATCATTAAAAAGGCACACAGCCAAACCATGAAAACGTTTGTAAATACAAGCAGCCACATACAAAACATCCAATGGCATCTAGCCACGTCGTCCATATAACCATATTTTCGCAACATTTACAAAAATTCTTTCGATTTTCAAAACTCATCTTTTCAAAAATCACGGACACCCGCGTCCACCAACTTTCTAATAAACCATAAAGACGCATAAGAAATGCTTTTTAACCAACCAAACGAGGTTTAAACACAATGTTAAATATTTATAGCATTTTAAAATAGTAAAAATGCATATAATAATATGTAGCACCCTTTTAAAGGAAGATAGTATAGAATCCTACCTCCAAGAGTCAAAAACTTGACGCTTCAAGCACCGACAAGAAATCAAAGTTGCCAAACGCAATTTCATTCAGATGAATGCAAAGTCCACGGCGCGTATAGCAAGGATCGACTATCCCCACGCTAAGAGTTGGGCCCGAACCAAGCTAAAAGCTAGACATAATAAGGCAAAGGATTTGGATGTTCTCTTAAAAAGGAAAGAAAGAAGCTTACAATAGAAGCTTGGGTGCGACAACCAGTGCCACTAGCTGGCATTTAAGCACCCTACGCAGACAGACAGCTTGAGCGGTCTAAAGACCAATCGAGAGGTCTTGCCCAGAAAAGTTTTTCATCTTTCTGCTGCGACGTTCGACAGCACTGGTATTGAAACCAACGTGCACTCTAAATCAACACGTGCATAAAACATATAGAAATATACTTTTTTATAACGATTAAAATTGAGAACCAACACGTTACATATATACATAATAAAAACAAAAGGAACCGGGTCACACAACTCTCCCCCTTAAGGAATTTTTCCGCCGAAATTTGCTACGAGGTCAAGAAGAAAACAACTCCAAATACCTAGCACGAACTTCGAACTTAAGTTCCCACGTAGCTTTTTCGACGCCATGATAAAGCCATAGAACCTTAACATAGGTAATGGTTCTCCCTCTCAATACTTGCTCCTTTGTATATAAAATTCTCACCGATCATTCCTCAAAAGAAACATTCTCATCCACTCGCAACTCAGCTCAATCCAAGACATGTCATGCCCCAAAACATGGGTAACGTAAACCACCCTTGAACAACCATTTTGGGATATCACAATCCACCAAAACCACCCGAGCTCAAACGGATCAAAGAATGTAACTTGAAAATGAAGTTAAATCATTTGAAAGACGCACTTCTAAGGGTTTAGTTTATGTAAAAGAATGGCCCAAAGGACGAAGGTCATGGTCCCTAAGAGCCAAGCTTTAAAATAAACAGACAATTTTCAGAACATTGCCCAGATTGCAGGAGCAGTCCTTGTAAGGACACTGGTTTTTCCAACAAAACACAAAATAGAATGTTTGCAGAGACCGCCCGATAGACCACTTGAGCGGTCCATTGAGCGGTCTGGCTCCGAACCCTTTTTCAAAACATAACTTTTTACACTTAACACCAAAACATTTTCCAATCTTTTTGAAAAGCTTCTAAGGCATAACCAAGCCCAATAAAACATGCCAAAACGAGGCTCAAAATCCTCCCTCAAGATACAAGAGTTTATATAAAGCATAAACCAACTGAAAACCTTTTATTAAAACGTTGAACCAACTAAACAAAAATCGTAATATAAAACTACGAAAAACAACAACCAACCCATGGTGCCTCTTATGAACATACAATATACATGCATCGGCACCACGGCCATAAGAATTACAATGCCTATGGTTCCAAGTCTAAAACATGTTATATCATTACATGATCCTTTAACAATCGATAATAACAATCGATCAACAAAACTACCAAAAATAACAAAAGAGAGATTTATCTTCGCCTCCACCGGGGCTCACCAAGATCAACCCACATGATCAACTATATCACTTGAAAAGTTTTTAATTCCCGCAACGTGAGTCGAAACCCAATAGGATCAGATTATTAAGAAGTAAAAGCATAACATGCAATCATGGATTATATAAACAACTCGACTACATAAGCCTCAAAACGGTTTTTTCATCCTCAAAATCACAAGTTTTTATATAATCCCATAATATCCACAGTTTATCAATTCCATAACATCCACAGTTTATCAAATGTAAACAACATGTTATTTTCCAACCAAGTTTCCACAACCCATAATGATTTCTATACGCTTTACACTCTTTTACGGTCTTCCTCCAAGGGACAAGTACTAACCCAATTATGCAATTATTAAATGATTCCTATACGCTTTACACTCTTTTACGATTTTCCACCGAGGGACAAGTACTAACCCAATTATACAATTATACAATGATTCCTATATACCGACTCTGTCGCACTAGGGACAAAGGTAACAACAATAGACTCTCGTCCATTAGCCTAGGTCCGGGGCATCCAATGACCCGCTAAGTATTGACAAGTTCTATATGGAGCTACAACAATAAATGCCTTCCAATGGGGCATGCCTTCCAATGGGGTAACCACTTCATTTACGGGAATTAACTCAAAAGAACGAAGCACCTATCTTGCACAGGTTTTTAGACTTTCATCGAGAAGCAATTGAGGCCCCAGTATACACATATTGTTACGGTACATCTATCGAATCGTTGAAAAGGCACATAGCACGATTATCAAGCATTTGTACGCACACAGCTATGTACAAACATTTAGGGCACACAGCTACATTGTTCATATAACGATGAAAATCAACTAACATCTTGAAAATGTTTTCGACCCACTCCACAAGGTCATTTAAACCAAGGCTCAACCCCTAAGGTTAGCTCCAAGCATCAAAAACCATGTTTTGGCAACACAATCATACTTTCTTTCGATTTTCAAAACTCATCCTTTTGAAAATCACATGTACACGCATCAATCAATTTTGTAATAAACCTTAGGATAGAAAAATGTGCTTTTCATCCAACTAAACAAGGTTTAACCACAAAAACCCAACATCCATAGCATTTTAAAGTGGTATAAATGCGCATAATCACATATAACATGCTTTTAATGCAAGAGAGTCAAAATCCTACTGTTAGAAGTTAAAACTCAAAGCTTTAACCACTGGAAAAAAACCAAAGTCGTCGAAACAAAAATCTACACAGATGAACGCGAACCCTTGGTGAGGAGAACACCGATCCACCCTCAAAAAGTTAAGATCCAAGCCCTAAGCAAGCTAAAATCAAGAGAGAAGGTAGTGGTTTTGGGTTGTGTATAAGGTGAAGCTTGTAGAAGAAGTTTTGGACCAAAGTTCCATGCCACTAGCTGACTTTATAGACTTTCTGCGAGACAAACTGCTCGAGCAGTCTAAAGACCGATCAAGTGGTCCTGCCCAGAAATTTATCCCAACTTTCTGCTACGTGTTCAACAAGACCGGAATTGAAACCAACATACATATCTAAGCCAACGTATGCATAAAACACATTAAAGCATGCTTTTCTATAACGATGAAAATGATATATGACACGTCGCATAATTACATTAAAAATCAAAGGGAACCAAGTCTCACAAATCTTCCCCTCTTAAGGAATTTTACCCCTAAAATTCAACACTAGATCTCAAGCCATCCACCTCATCGTCGACTACTAACACTCTCCAATACAAAGCTCTGCAACACTGCACAACAGCAAAGATACAGACGTAGCTTAACCCCCAAGAGTGATGTCCCATGCCACAGCCATGTTCCCAAAGGATAAACATCTATACTGATAGCTTTCTCGAACAAGGTCTCCTTAATGTTACAGTCATCCAGACATGGTCGGACCGAAATCTAACTCACACCACCGAGGCATCAAAGTATAGCCCCCACTAGATGCCACCAACTCAAGCGATAAAATGCATAGTACGAAGCTAATCCACAATCGAAACTGGTCTTAAACACTCTCTACTTCATATCGTAAAGACTACCACCCTCATTTGCATTGCCACAAACTAGTTCATCCGTATCTCGTAATGCACATCAAGGGTTACTCCCATAAGCCCAAACACACGTCGTCAAACTCTGACATTGCTCATAAGGATTCACGTGCACCATACCTAAAATCTTGTTCAAACCTTCACAATCACCTGATGACTATGAACTCGAAGCCACATCATCATTCTACGTATATCAAAAATGTCATCACTAAAGCTGACGAGATACTCATTATCGAGCAGAAACAACAAACACCTTATTCTATAGAAAAGAATTCATTCAATTCATTGGAAACTCCAAAAAACACATTTCCTTTTCATGAGCTACCAACATTCCATCTGAACCTTCATCCTCTATCAATCCTCAATCAAATCCTCAATAGTAAACCACAACTCTTACCTTGTAGGAATACTAGGTGTCACATCATTGTTACGACTAAGATTTCACACAATCGAGATTACCACCCCATCATCATAGCCATTAAGATCAATACGGTCACATGAACTCATTGAGTCACTTAGGCCAGAAACGCCACACCGACCAAACATTCCATAGGTACACTCTAACCTACACAAACCCAATCACATCTCCCGTTACAACATAACATTCATACATAACTCCACATTCCACCATCGAACCTCTGACTCTTAGTCTACTGTTCAACCTCTAATCAATCATATCCGCCTCTATTTGGCATCAACCCAAACATATAACATGTACATCGGTCCCTCAAATTTGTAACATTTTGTAATGTGTCGGATATTGAAGTCTAGACCATCATCAACCATTTCGCTCGTCAACACCTGCAGACACGCTCACCTCATTCCATTACATCCGTACAGCATATATAGTAATGCCATATTAGATAACAACAACATATTATTCTCTAGTCCTTTACCAATGCCACTCAACCCATTCATACATTTCCCACCGAGTAACCAACCAAGATTTTTCTCCCGCAGTTAGCAATATCATCTTATACACAACTCATCATAGCCTTTACATTCCCAAACTGGATAATTATGTTGGCCCCAACAGGCCACACCGATGAAGGCTTCTGAAACATCAAATTCTTCCTGACTCATACCCTACCATGGTCTCTTTATAACCTCAACTCGGTTTTCTACAACTTGTATCCTTACCACGAGTGGATAACAAACCACCAACTCTGAAAAATCTGAGTAGTTTAAAATGCAAAGAAAGATGCAAATCGAGACTCACAAAAGGTTTATCAAAAACTCACCATGTGAACAAACTGGTCACAAAAGGTTTATCATAAACTCACTTAGCATACAGTCGATGCTCCCTCAAAAGCTGCAAAGCAATATGTAGATGTTTCTCATGCATCTCTCTCGATGGTAAGTAGATAAGAATATTGTCCACAAACACAACCACAAAACTGTCAAGATATGGATGGAATATGCAGTTCATCAAGTCCATGAATGTCACAGGAGCGTTCGTCAAATCGAACAGAAAAACCAAAAACTCGTAGTAACCATAATGAGTTAGGAAGGCAGTCTTCGCTATATCCTCCTCCTGGATCCTCAATGGGTGATATTTCGTTCTCAAATCAATCTTTAAAAAGTAGCATGAACCATTTAATTGATCAAACAAGTCATCAAACCTCGACATAAGATACTTATTTTTCACCGTTACATGATTCAGCTTCCAATAGTCAATACACAATCTCAAGGACCTATCCTTCTTCTTGAAAAACACGATCTGAGCTTCCCACGATGATGTACTCAAGCATACAAACCCCTTATCAAGCAACTCCTGAAGCTGCACCTAAAGCTCTCGCAACTCTACTGGTGCAAAATGATAAAACGGCATCGAAATAGGGGCAGCTCCCAGAACAAGATCGATAGAAAACTCTACCTCATAACTCGATGGTAACTCAAAAAGATCGTTAGGGTAGACATCTAGATAGTCACAAACCACAAAAAAACTCTCCTCGAACCCCGACAGTCTCATCCAACATGAGAGTACAAAAGAGAAAACTAAGGTTTCCTCGATTTCGCAAAACACCAGGCATGGGCACTAAACCATCGTCCTGATCACCCATGAAACAAAAATAATCACCCTCAGGTGTACAAATTGATATCCTGCATCGATCACAATCGATATAGACACGATAGGTCGTTAGCTAATCCATCCCTGGGATGATATAAAACGTGGTCATGTTGAGAATGATGAAATTAAACTCTAAACAGCAATCGGTAATCTCTAAATCACAAGATTTGTAGACTCGTCCCAACATCACGTTCTCACTGACCGGGATCTCTACACACAATGTTCTACCCAATGAGTTTATCTCTAACCCCAAAACAGATGCAAAAGCAAATGAGATAAAAGAATGTGATGCTCCCGTGTCAATAAGAACACTGACCCATGATCTGTACACTAAGAGAGTACCTTTGATAACTGAGGTAGTTGCTACAACATCAGGCACAACCGGTGCCTTGGAGGAACTGGGATCTGTAAGGCCGTACACTCTGCCATGTGGTCCCCTAGTCTTCTCACCATAGCTCTGCACTGTGAGTTGTCGCACTGACTGGACCAAGGCACCCCCTTTCGTAACCCTAAAAGTTTGAGCTGTCGATAAATCTGTTGTCCCTGTGCAGACTAGACAATTGGTGCACCTTTCGTGCTCTGTACACTCCCTCCATGAGGGCAGCTCCTACGAAAATTCCCTAGCTAGCCACACCCAAAACAAACTGGTGGCTCTCTCTCATGTGAGTAAACAAGTACTGAACTCTGAGACTGTCTCTTTTGCGGGTAACCCGACGCACAAGGCCCTAGTTGCCTGCACCGATAACAAAGAGCTCTCTTTGCTTTGACCTTTCTGATGAAGCCACTAAGGGTGCAGGTGAAAGTGCAGAAAACTGCTGCTAATACGATCCCGCAGGATGAGAATTAATACGAGACGACCTCTGTCGCTTATTCCAACGCCCTTTAGACTACGCACCTCCTCCACGCTGCTGGTTTCTGCTCTTTCTAGCTTTGCGTCTTTCGTTTAAGGTATTTTCCATGGTGATGGATGACTCCACCAAGTTCGTAAATATGCACATCCTCAATGCCGCCACTCGCGGGTCTCAAGCCCCTCTTAAATCTCTTTGCACGCAATTCATTTGTAGCCACAACTTCCAGTACAAAACGGGATAAGCTAGTGAACTCTGTCTCGTACTGAACCACAGTTATAACCGCTTGGGTGAGAGAAAGAAATTCATCCCGGTATAGGTCCCTTGAGGACTCAGGAAAGTATTTCTCTAAAAACACTTTGGCAAAAGCTGCCTACATTCTGTCCATGGTAGTTTTGGAAAATTTCCTCCATTTGTGAGCGTCACCCCTTAGCTGAAAAGCGAAAAATGCAACCCTTAAATCATTCTTAACTATCTGCAATGTATCTAGAATCCTCATCACAAGCTCCAACCATTTTGTGGCCATCTTGGGATCGAGATCCCCAACAAAGGTAAGTGGGTCAAGACGTTGAAACTCCCACACCGCAATAGTCGCCCTCGGCTCAGATACTCTCACCCTTCCCCAGCGGCCTCGGCTAGCTAATGGATGGAACTCACAATCTCACATAGCAACCTTACATTGTATATTGGTCCTTAGGGAACATTAGCATCCTCAGCATCAGGGATTGGCACATCCCATTGGCCTAAACCACGACCACAGCCTCGACCACGGCCTCCTACTCTCCGTGCAGACATCACTTCTATACAAAAGCAATATAGAACATAACAACATAAGATTCAACTCATTATATTATTCCAGATATAAGTCACATAATCATGCTAACACTTAGCCACTTAAGATCATGCAAACAAATTCCACATACTGAGGAGTACCATCAAGAGTGATGAGTCAATTTGGATAACCTACTTAGATTCCTTGCTAGAAAGTACGTCGCCTAAATGCATTTCTAACTCGACTTTCGAGTTTGTTAATCCAAATGCCTAAAGACAAGACTAATCAATCCTAAGGTCTAACCTCCATGCTCACGTATACACAACATACTTATGCTCAATAGGTTATCATCATCATGTTATCAAAGCATTTAAATACATGCAATCAAGCACACGCAACCATCCTCACAAGGTGATGCAACCTCTTCCACGGCTCTTCGGTATTCGAACCTAGAGCTCTTATACCAAGTTTTCATGCCCCGAACTCGGGTCACGTGAACCACTCAAGAAAAACTCATTTTATGATTTCAAGTTCCACCAAAACCATCTGAGCCCACACGGGTCTAAGAACGTAAACAATGCGAGCTTAAAACCTTTGAAAAATGCACATCCGAGAGTTTATTTTATGTAAAGGAACAGCCCAAAAGAACGAGATCACAGTCCCTAAGAGCCAAGCTTTAAAACAAACAAACAAAATTTTCAAAAAATTACTACGTCATTATAAATAAAGAAAATATTCTAGCCGAGCATTCATAATTACATATGACAATTACTACATCATTAACAGTTCAGAATTTGTTCAAAATACTTAATGATTACAGTCATCCAGAAAATTTAACAAAAGTTACAATATGTCCATGAAAAACTGAACAAAAGATCAAAAAAAGAAGATTCTACATCTTCAAGTTGCGTTGTTGGGGTTGGCTAGCTCCTGCCACTCTCCCCATTCCTCAAAGTCTTCTTCTCCTACGAACATACCCTCCTCAAACTGTTCTTTTTCTTCACCTGTGGCACGAATGCCATGAGCCGAAACCCAGAAGCAAATTTCCTAAATCGTCTAACAAACTCACAATAAAACATCCTACAATAAATATCGTATAACACCCAATACAACTTAAGGCAAATGGGATAGACAATTTGACATTTATGGTGGGATAAGCATACATAAGTACAATTATGCAAGTGCGTGATACAAGTGAATGTAATGCGAATGCCCAACCCAATATACATCCAAAATAGTATCATGAATTCCACGTCGGGAATTACAGAGTAGACTTAATGGTACATTGATCACCGAACCTATCCTCACCTCGTTGTGAAAGGTAAACTCTCGCCATGACTACATGCCTTAGCCATTTTACGCATTGGCAACGACGTGCGGACTCACCTTTATCCAATCTTACTCATCCTTATTCCAGGCCAACCTATCCCACCTTAAGGACCAGGATACTCATTAGGTGTCAACCTAAAGACTAATTAAAGCTAGTGACGAACCCATGGTGCCTAATTCCCCTTTTTAAAAATAAACAATCTCCCATTTTATTTTCAATTATGGCAACCAGGGACGCCCTAAATTCAAAATTACATAAAGAACGATTTTTATATAACCCAACTCCCAATGAAAGATATAAAAGAGACCCAAGATGCATTATATGAATGCTCATGATGTGCAATATGCTTCTCGTGTATAAATAATTATAACATGGAATGTAAGTACAGTATGGCGCGGGGTACAATCTACTAAAGCATGGAATACAGGCATGCAAAGCATAAACTATGACTTATGTGATATAGGATCAAACTATCAGCATGGATTTATTTCATCAAACTCATCATATCTATACACCAATTATTTACCAAGTTCATATAAAGTCTATAGACTTAAGTTTCACAAAGTAACACACCATTCGTACACTTTGCCAAATTTAGGTACACGTTTAATTGCTAATTTTAAAGTTATGGCAGTGTTTTGAAGTACCTAGACACGGATTTAATTTTTTAAATTTAAACACCAATTAGATAAAGATATTTTCTACAACTTTCATGTTTAACGCTAAGGTCAGCTCCTGAGGTAAAAAGGTCATTTATTTCAATTAAGTGAAAATCGTTCAGCATTTTACAAAGAAAAACACATAAATTGAGCCTCTGTTGGCCACGATTTTGGGGTATCCATTCAATGGATATAGGTTCATTATTTGGTGAGGTTTTAGCTTAAGGTGTTCCCTACAAGTTTCATGTTTTGTACTAGAGCAAGTTGTTTGGAAATAGTTAGTGATTTTGGCCAATTTATAAAAAGGGCTCAGTCAACCTAAAAACGGTCTGTAGAATAAGTTTTCAATAGAGAATGCTCGAAACCTTTGGGGTATCTTCCAAGAGTATTTTGGGATAATTTTGCTCCATATTTAGATTAATATGTTACCTACTTTTTTCTTGTTTACCATGTTTGAATTTGGCTTCTAAACACTTAGGGTTTCGGTCTCATAAAAATGTGTGACAGAGATATCTGTGAGTCGCTGAATCTTAACAGTGACTTTGGTAAAGGTTTTAACCTACGACAACTTCATATGTTTGGATCATTTTTGGTGGCCAGTAATCTAAACATGTCCTCTACAAGTTTTATGTTTTAACCCAAGATCGACTCTCACTCTAACTTAGGGCTTTTATGTCTGCAACTCAGAGTGGTCAAAATCTTACACTCTTTGACAAAAATGGTATATCTAGAGTTCTACTCAACAAAATCACTTCAAACCAATTTTGTATGTAAGAGAACTCAAACTTCTAGGTTTAAAAATAAAAATCATGTTTAGATCATTTTTCTACAGTTAGTTATGATGGTTTAAAATTCGTGGTAGAAAGTTGGTAAGCCCAGAAAATCAGGTTGCTTAGGGTTTTGATGGTTTAGCTCATGTGGTGTCCATTTTTTATGTATTTTCTTTGCATGCATGTCATATACTCATATAAACAAAAACTCCAGAACATATTCAAGCCATAAAACTTAAAAATATACACATGCAAGCACATGCAAAGGTTTTTCATACACAAATAGTCCATAAACTACTATTACAACGCCTTTTTGAATTATTCTTTGCTTTTTTTCTTAAGATTGCTTATAGAGATGGATTGAGTGCTATTTCATGAAAAAATATCAGAAGGTTTTAGGAGAGTTACTTACCTCTTTTATGCTTAAAAGATTGAGGAAGAATGGAACTTAGCTTTTATGCTTGCTCCTTGATCCTTTTTTCCTTCTTTCCTTTTCTCTCCTTTTTCTTTGAAAACACTTAGAGATTTTTGGTGGTTCTCTCCCAAACACTCTCAGCCAAAAATATATGTAGAGAAGGGTGTTTGGTTGTATTTTTATAATAAAAATGCATTAGAGATATAATAATTGCTTGGAAGCTTTATTTTGAAGTTTCTTCAATTCGTATTGCTTGCATGAGAGGTGGGTGCTATTTGAGAGATATATATTCAGATTTTGCAAGTGAGATTCAGATGGGCTGTTTGGAAAAGCTTAAAAGTCAGTTTTTGCATTATTTTAATGATCAAATTTGGTTTTGGTATCATTTTGTGCAAGAAAATGCATAAAATATTAATTTTATATATCTTTTTGGAATCTAAACCTACTAAAATCTATTATATTAATGTATTTATAATTAATTTAGTCTTATCATAATTTATTATAATTTTGAAACCAATTAATTAAATAGTGTAGGTTTTTATGTTAAATTAAGCTAGTTTGACAAAAATTAACTTTTTGACTTATTTATTGTGTAGAGACTTTAAGTAATTACTTGTTTACTTTTGTTGATGTATATTATTATATTGTTATATACATTAGTTGTATAAAAAGTATTAGGTAAAAATAATACTTAATTAATATATCTATTCTCATTTTAAGCTTAAAAGTGTAAAAAGTAGCTTTGGGCACATTTTCCTAGGTGGCCGGCCATGTAAGGGAAATTTGGTCATTTTTGTTGTTATTTTGTCTTTTATTAATTAATTATATATAAATTTCTAATTTTGGGTATCTATGTGTCAAGTTTTGAATTTTTAGGACTTTTTGCTATACTATGGGCAAAATGATCATTTTATCATAATTATGAGAATTTTTTATTTTTAATTTTATATTTTATATTATTTACTTAATTTGAGCTGTCCCAAGACTTCTCTGAGTATTAGGGCTTTGCCTCTGAGTATTTGGTCTTTTTAGAATTTTTTGGGTCAAATTAGAGTTTCGAGTCGAGTTAGGGTTTCTCTTATTTATTCAGCGACCTAAGTTCTCATTGTCTCTCCGTCGCTAATACTAGAGGTTGGGCCAAATCGCTATATAGGAAATTACAGTCCAGGCTGTTACAACTAAGGTCCGAGCCGGGTTATTACAATCTAGGTGGTTACTACTATGGTCCGGACTGAGGTATTTCAATCTACCCCCCATAAATAAATTTTATCCTCGAAATTTCATGCGAAAGACTGTGGATTATTACTTGTATCTCTTTTCTTTGAAGTTGTGTCCTCGTTTACTTGAGTCGTTCTTTATTAAGAATACGGATAAAGTTAGGCTATTGCGTTTGTCACTTTGAGCTATTTTGTTTTGTCTAGCTAACATCTTAGACCAATAACTACACAATTCTCAAAGGTCACATTGGATATCTGTGGCGCATGAGATGTTTGACTAGTGTTAACCTAAAAGCCCATGTCCTTCAAGCTTATCTTTTCTTGGGAAAATGTAACAAGTCTAACTAACGTATATATTATAGTTTGCGAATTCAGGCGTACCTCTGATCATTAACGGATACTCTTTTTTCTCTTGGGAAGGCGAGCCTTCTATCCAGTGATTCTCTTGTTGGTCAAGCTGTATCATCCTTCTCGAACCGCTCGTTCCCTTTTTATGAATATTATAGTTTCTTCCCCTTGGTAGCGGGCATTCAAATTTCCTATGTCTGAACTTATTACAATTAAAGCAGATTGTTGAGCTCGTCTCTTGTGAACGGCGAACACTCCCCTCATCGCTCTTTCGTTGGTTAGGTTATACCACCTTTTTCACACCATTTCTTCCTTGCTGCAACGAATTTGTTTGATCCTTATAACTCTGTTCTGGTTGATGATGGTTGTAGTTTAATCCTCTTTGTAGTTTAATCCTCTTTGTTGTGGGCACTCAGATCTCTTATGTCCAACCATTCGGTATTGATAGCAGATTTTTAATTTTGGTATCCTTTTTCCTAGTTGTTCTCGTTGGTCACCTTGAGAGTAAGGTTCCGAGCGTGTAATTTTCTTGTTATTCTGTAGTGGTCCTCCTTGATTGTCTTCTTCAGTTCTTATTGGGCAGTACATCATCTTATGTTTTGGCTGGTTGCACCTATAACAAGCTCTTACTGTTAGTTGTTGTTGCTTAGTGGCCTTAATCCAAACCTCAGTTGTTCGGGAAAAATTCTTCTTCTCAGGTGCTAGGATATTTTGCACTCTTAAGTCTAATAAGTACCATAATCCTTCTTGGGGTGCCTTCCCTTTCGATCGATCCAGATAGACCGCTAGATCTTGCCAGATTCGGGACTTCCACTTTCTCTTCAGTTTCACCTACTTTTGCCGAACCCCCATGGTTTTGTCTTTATCCCGCCATCTTTAGGAAAGAAAGAATGAGAAAAAAGGGGTTATTGAACTGCCTAATAGAGTTGGTTCTACTTAAGCGGTAAAAGCATGACACTCAGTCCATTTACTAGTATAAAGCATCTCATCCAATGAGATTCTATCGTTCTTTACCGTAGATTATTAATGCAAGGCTACTATTTTGTGATCTATATGAATTTCTATTATTGCATTCTGGATCTCACTTTATCGACTAGTAGAGTCCTATTCTAACCAATCAGTTCCTTTCTATTTCTATTTCGTATATTGATAATCTCGCAGTATTGTGTTCACACAAAACCTCATATGGTTGTAAAAGCTAGTTGGGAGCTTGTTATTGTAAGCAGGTTTGGACCGAAGATAAGAGTTTCCCTTAATTTCCCTTATGCATATACTTTTGTCAGTTTAGAACTGGATGCTTAGACTATTCAGGCGAGATGCGGGTCTTATTTAGGTATGGTAGAGAACTTTTATTGGTGCAAAATCTCACGGATATACTTTTTGCTTGCAGCTACCAATACGTTGTGAGGTCTAACTGATAGAAAGCAAGGGATCTTGGTGAGGCAATTCATTATAACTCGGAATGTTATCGTGCTCTTGAGGCGATCTTGACAAATCCTGGCGATGAAGTCCGTAATCATCTACCTTCTTCCTTATTCTAATATTTCCAAGCATTGTGTTATTTCCCTTAGCTTCCGCCATTGTTGCTTTACGTATTGGTACGTAAGGTTTGGATGTCTCTTCCATTGGCTGGATCGCTTCTTTCCGGTGGTTGGTCACTCTAGGATAAAATGAATGTGATAAAAGGTATGTCTGAGGAAAATATCGAGTCACATGATCCATTGTGGTTTGATGGTTAATTCCCATCTGGGTCCCGATGCTCATGGTTGTTGTCAAAAATCTTTCAATGAAGGTGGGGATGGCAAGATTCGGATACTAACACTTTGGTGGAAAAGCTGACGTGACTAATGATGTGTATGGATACTCTTTCTTTATTTGCATACTAAGTTATCCTAAACTCGAGATTGTCTCTTGTTTTCCACTTCCCCACTATTGATATGAATTTTTTTTATTTTTTTGCTTCTCGGGTTGTTGAATTTGTGGGTCCCTTGAAAAGGTATAGTTAGTTGAATAAACCCTTACGTAACCATTCCTGCAGTTGGGGGTCTCGATCTTTAAACCTTTGTTAAATGTGGGCATTGACGATATTTAAGTTGCAATGTTGAGAAAAGATTACCTCGCGTCTTCAAGAAGTGTTAATAGGTTCCCGGGCATTGTCCTAATCTTTCGTGAAAGCGTTGAAGCCTACTTGTGATGCCCCGAATCTCGGGAGCATCTAGAGAAACAATTAACTAATAGGGCTGTGAAAATTAAATAATGATAATACATATCCATGCCAAAAAGAAGATATTATAGAGTTATATAGTACAGACCCAACTAAAATCTTTTTAGAGTACATCGAACGATATAAGAAATAGGTGGATAATTACAAAACTGGTACTACGTGGCCGAGAAAGGCTGGGATGAAAGCGAGAAACTCTTAATCAAGACTCTATGTCCGCGTCCACGTACTCGTCAATAAGCTCTTCTAACTCTTCGAACCTGGCATGGAATGCCAGAGAAACTCACACTAACATACAAATATTTTCAAGTAACAGGTCAAAACACGATAGATAAAAAAATAGTAGGCTAATCATGACAGTGATTATGATGAGAAATAATGCAACTTTAATCTAATTTAAACTAAAGTTATTCAAGGTTCTCCCAACTGAGGTGAACCATCCTAAAATTTCATGATCCCAATCACGCTGACCAAGTCTATCAACTGACAAAGAGCGTTCCTTAAGTCGTGGAATGACTACGTAGCGGACTAAGTGTCCAACCGGGTCATCACTGGCAGCAAAGGCACGGACAAGTCAACACTCAGGCTCTCGACTCTCAGGTCAAGGTCAAGCGCGGGATCGCAAAATCTAACTCTGATTATTATGCCACCCGAACCGCCTTCACCAAAAGACAAATATCACAACAATGTGCATTTAGCACTTGGGGCAAAAATCTCCCAAAACAAATCAAGACATATAGCAAATGTCACAACATTTTTAAATTTTTAAAAATTTCAATTCCATCAATCACAGTACCAACTCTAAGGTTCAATTTTCATTTTTTTTTTAAAATAAAACAGTGAACCCCGTAAAACCCACCCAATGATGATATGGTATAATACAATATGCTAAAATTATAATTTTTCAACTTACATAGGAATTCATGCATGGGTATGACTATTTAGTATTTAAGGCAAAAGGTGTACCATTTACTCTAAAGTTACACTAAAATACTTAAACTAAAAATACAATGTGCATAGATTAACGATTTAACTAAATTTGCATTTAATAATTCAACCACTAAAATCATGTAAATATATCAAGACAATATCACACATTCTAATTATTTAACCATACATAACATAACATAGGAAACCCAAAATAATAGCATTAACACTAAATCACATTCAATCATAGTCAAGATTTTCAGGTTTTAGCTACTGATTTTAGGGTTTTTAAACTACTTAGACTTAGAAATAAAATCTAAGAATTGGTAGGCACCCTATTTGGGATGTTCTGAACACTTTTTATATTTTAAATTTTTTTAAAATTTTCCTCTAAGGCCTCGGTTTGGACGAAACATATTTCTGTGACAGTGTAGAGAAAAAATTCCAAAACAGTGGTGCGAAATCTCAGTGGCTTCAAAACTAGAAATGAAGACTTAGACTTAAAATTTCATTTTTAAATTTTTTACAGTGGTAGATCTATGGGTGTAGAAGCTCTGACACTTGACCTTGTATTTTTTTAATATTTTTTTAATTTATTATAAATATCCTACCAAACAGTGTCTAAATTGGACACACTTTGGGAGAATTGTTGCAATTTTCTCTATACACATGCAAACGGATTGATTCCAGTGGAGTTAGAAAGATAAGACATTTATCTATCCAACCACATAAAAATCATATCAATAGCATACTTCTACAGTAAATGGTATGAATTCAAAGTGGTTTATCCAAACAGCCATTTTAACCTGATTTACTTATCTATATTTATAAAAATAAGAGAAAATATTTGGACCTCAAGAAAATATGTTCATGTAAATAATATATTCATGAAACTATAGTAAAAGTTTCAAAAATATTTGATGAGTCTAGATCACTCAAAGAAAATGGCAAAAATTAGATTTTTGACAAAAATCTTTTCTGGACATATTTAAAAAGTAAAAAGACATTAGTTTTTCTTGGCTCTTGGCCCATATCCTTTGCATGCATGGCTATATCTCTCATGTATATGATTTATACATTATTTATACACCATGTACATGGATAAAAATCAAAAGAAGGTGATGGATGGTGAGGAGAGAGAGAGAGAGAGAGAAAGAACCAAAAATAAGCCTCAAGGCCGCATCTCTTGAGTTTGAGCGTGGATCTTAGGTTTTGGTGAGATTAGGAGATGGGAGGAGACTTGTAAATGAAAAATAAATGTATAAAAATGTTGTTTCAATCTTGATATAACTTGGTGGATGATAGATTGGAGAGCTTCTTGAAAAAAAACTCAAGAATCTTAAAAAACACTTGAAGAACGATAATTTTTTTTCACTTTCTCTCTCTAAAACCTACTTTGAACACTTCGAGAAAAAAATAACACAAACACAAAGACGGAGAGTGGGAGATGGACGAAAATGAAGGGGGAGGGGATGTGTTTGTCTCTTCTTAAAATTAATTTTGTAGCTAAAATAGGCTTATGATGTATATGTATAACCTATGAAAGGCTAGCACCACTTAAAACCCATGCATGTATAATAATAATATGTATATAAAAATGAGGTTGAGTGTGCTAATGGCTACCTTTTTAGGCTCCAATTTGAGTTTTTGTACATATTATATTAATATATTGTATAATTACTTATATATATATATATATATATATACACACACACACACACAATCTCTACAACATTAAATAAATATATACAATTTAATAAAATAAATTTTTAATACTAACTTGGATACTTTAACAATAAAAAATAAAAATTCAAGAATATGATATTGAGTTTTTAAAAAATTTAAATTTATCAAATTAAATTAAAACTAATATAAAAGTAGTTAAAAATATACACCAAGTTATAAAATTACA
>JAOTRH010049294.1:0-19496 GCA_034768845.1 Heliamphora exappendiculata | reverse complement strand
AATTAGTGGATATGTGTTGAGAAGAGAGAGAGACAGCTAACGAGTTTAGACTAATGGGAGAGACGACATAGCGAAAGGACGAGATTGAGAAGAAAGTTCAAAAACATCAAGAGTACAAGTAAACTCATCGGAAGACACATCATTCGGAAAAGGGATCAATAACAATGAGATCCTCTTTGGGAAGAAGGGCATATTTGGATAGTAGAGTAAAATATGAGATACTCAAGAAACACCACATGACGAGAGATGTAAAGACGTTTTAGATATATGATCATAACACCGGAAATCATTTTTGGTGAATACCATAACCCAAGAAGACAAAGCAGAACGAGCACTAAGTTTATTCCGCTCTCGTTTGGGAAGAAGAACAAAGCAAACACAACCAAAAACACGTAACAAAGAGTAATTGGGAGGGTGACTCATCAATTTTTCATAAGGAAAAATGCCAAAAAGAAAAAGTGTAGGCATGCGATTAAGAAGATATACTGCAATAATAACTGCTTCTCCCCAAAAAGTGACAGGAACATATGATGAAAGAAGAAGGGAACAAGCTATGTCAAGAACGTGTCGATATTTTCTTTCAACTTTACCATTTTGTGCAGGAGTGTTGGAACACGAAGATTGATGAATAGTGCCAAATGCAGCTAAGAAGTTAGTGAACTCAATAAGAAAATATTTACCACCGAAGTCAGAACGGAGGGTCTTGATGGTTGTAGAAAATTGGGTGTGAACCATGAAATGAAATGTACGACAAATACGAAAGAAATCGAATTTGTGAGACATCAAATACACCCCACAAAACCGACTATAATCATCAATGAAGAAGACAATACACTGACCCTCCTTTTGTTGCAATGGAAGAGGACCCCACACATCAGTATGAACAATGGAGAAAGGAGATGTAGAGAGCAAAGTACTATTAGGAAAGGGTAGAGCGGATATTTTTGCAAGTTTACAACTACTGCATTCAGAAATGTCACTGGCAAAAACTTTACCGAATCAACCAAACTGAACTAACTGTTTTAGGCGGTCACTAGACAGATGGCCTAACCGAGAATGCCAAAGGTAAAAAGAAGAATACTGATCTAAAGAAAACGAAGATAAAGCCGTAGAGGAGGAACCTAAAGGAAGATGCAAACTTTCCAACACATATAAATCACCAATCCTACGCCTGGTCCCAACATATTTATGGGATGTGAGGATGTCCAATCCTAAACAACACAATTAGAGGAAGAAAAGACAACATCAAAACCAGAGTTAGAAAGCTGAGTCATAAATAATAAACTAATAGTCAACTGGGGAACATAAAAGATATTAGATATGGATAATGAAGTAGATAAAAAAGGAACAACAGAACTAATAGAAACAACCTGCATAGAAGCACCATTGGCAGTAGAAATAAAAATTAGAGAAGTGTGAGAAGTGCAATTACTAAGACTGGACAAATTAAGTGTCATATGATGAGAAGAGCATGAATCAAATATCCAAGTAGTGGAAAAAATACGAGAAAGATAGGAATTATTCAAACCTAAAGAGAACGTAAGCATAACGGATGCATGAGATTGGAGTCCAAAGGGTACCTGCATGGTCTGTGGTCTGAAATTGCTCAAACAGAGAACGCACTAAGGAGATTTGAAGCAACACTAAAAGGCGAGAAAATCCAAATCACATGCCAAAAGTCGTATCTCAATTCTCAAGTCAAAAGAAAAACGCATGCCCATTGTGAAGAACTTCCATGCAATCTGGTACTATAGCTTGCAATTTGATCGTTCAACAAGGTAAAGAACACAAATACCAAAGTCGCACAACGATGAACCAATGTCCAAAATAACCAGAACCCAAAGGACAAAATCAACAAGGACGATAAAGCACTGCAAATATCCGGCGAGGTCACCGGTGTCAGTGAAGGTTGCCAGCAGGTAAAGAGAGTCTTGATTGAAGTTTTGTGGAACTTAGGGCTTCTGACGATGCCCAAACAATGCCAAACAGGACCAATACTGTTACGGAAGGAGCCAAACAATGCCAAGCAGGTCCAAAGGAGAGCAATGAGCCAGATGATGCCCAAACAATGCCAAACAGGACTAATACTGCTACGAGCGAGGTCATTGGAGGTCGGCGAGGTCGCCGAAGGTCGATGAGAACGCCGAAGGCCGATGATGATTGCCAAGACTGGTTTTAGACAACGAACTGGGTTTTAGACTGCGAACTAGTTCGTCAGATAGGGTCACAGGGGCCTTGTTGGACGTCGGCGAGGGTCACCGGACCTGGAGGAGGGGTCGATGATGGCAATTAAGGGTTTAGACTGCGAACTAATTCGTCAGAGAGGGTCACAGGGGCCTTGTCAGATGTCGGCGAGGGTCGCCGGGCCTAGAGGAAGGGTTGGCGAGGGTCATCAGACTTGGAGGAAGGGTCAATGATTGCGATCGGTGTTGGCAATCTATGTTAGCTAGGGTTTTGCTTTTGTGTTTTCGATATGGACTTGCTATGGTGGCTATGGCTTGTGAGAATGAGAGAGTAACATATGAATGCAATGGCCGGCGGCAAAGGTTTGCTATGTCGGCGGCACCTAGAGTTTGCTAGGGTTTCGCGAAGGACGATGACGATGACGCAAGAGAAAGATGACTGCGGCGGATTAGGGTTAGGGTGTGGAACCCTGCATTGATACCATGTAAGCAAACAAAGTAAATACTACTATTATTGTATAATGAACCAAAAGGCATAATTTACAATAAAAAAATACATCAAATATATAGGCTATAGAAATCCTAATAACGGTAATAGACTAACTAGGAAACTAAATCACAATGATGAAAAAATATATCCAAATCTCCAAAAATATATTCTCACAATCACATCACTGTTACCAAACTAGTCGACCAGCTCCTATGTTTTTCAAACACCACAACCATTAGAGTCAAATCATTTAGTCAATTTCACACCATGTAATCATCCTCATTACTTTCAGCAGCAACCTTCACAAACACCATGGACCATGGCCACCCAAAATCCCAAACTCCACCACCCCCTCAAAGTAACCTAATTTTCCACACACGGTGGAGGAATTGGAATTTGCGCAAGGATAGGCAAATTGAATACGAAAATGGATCAAATCCGCAACTTCCAACGTAAATTCGAAACAACTTCAGTTTTAACTGAATATCAGTCAAACTGTGCGCCTAATATTGGAACACGATCCCATCCCATCAATGTTGGTAATTTAAAATGGAGCCCAATACTCATAAAAGATTAGAACTGGTGAGCATGAATGCAATCAATATAGATCAATATTAAACCTACATCACTAGTAACAAGTGTAGTTATTTATTTCACAAGAGATCAGTGCATAAAAAGTTAAAAATGATTTATACATAAATATATTTATATTTATATGTAAGTAATAAAATATATGTTTATATACACTTGGAGGCCCCCCTGTTTTTGAGGCATTTTCACAAAGGATGATATTGCACTCCCGCTCCACAAGTCAGTTACTTAGCCACCACCAACTACCTTGGACGAATGCACCACTTGTTGCTAAAAAATATTATCCCCATAGGACCCACCATGACCATCATAGTTCAATTTTTCTTGTTTAATTTCTCAAAACCTTCCAAATTCATCACGACACCATCCCCGACCCCAATTAGACAGCAATCCTGCCATGAACCTTGCCAAATAACAATCCAATATCAACAAGAACAACTCCATCAACACAACAACCAAAAACCACCACTATTCTCCAATCATCACCACAAACACCACCAAATACTCTCATCATCAACCAACCATAATGATAATATTCCCAAGTTCCCAACCAACCACAATAATATTATTCGCAACCTACTATATTAAATTATTAATCATCTTGCAACCAAAATTACCATCACCACTACCAGTAACCACATCAACACCACACTAGTGCCACTGACTAAACCAATTCTATCTCCATAGTCCATAGTACATTGCCAGCACACCCACTCACGGCAAAATGCAGTCACTCCTACTGTTAGGAAAAGAAAATTGACAAGCAATGAAGTCCCAAAGCCAAAGGAATAGCAATGAAGGTGGCAATGATAGATCTTGAATTTTTAACGTCAAAGAATTGGACGAAATCGAGGGAGGAATGATGGCAAGGGAGGACGCTGGAGCTAATAAACGCAAATATGCCAATGCTGATCTAAGGCCTAGATATGAGGTCATATTTGGAATTTGATTTTCCTAGAATGTGAAAAATGCAGGTATATATATTGGCTATGTGCATACACCTATGTCTATATTGAGAAATAAGTAAGTACTAATAATTAAGTCAAACGTGAGATTATATGATTGGTTGATTCAATGTGATTCTTTCTTATTTGACAAATAGATAAATACACTGTTAGGACTTTCTAAGAAAGGGTAAATTGGACATTTAATGAAATGTCTATCTCGAGTCGGCAAAATTGTTACCTTATTAATGGCCCTTTAACCACATATGGGGGAAACTGCTAGGAAAATTTAAAACTTGAGTGAGGCCAGTGTAATACTCCACATCAAGGGGAACACGATACCAAATCTTACAACAAGGGAGGTCAATGTTATTTATTTACCCATACAAAAAATAACAAACAACAGAAACTTAGGCATCCTAAAAGAAAAGGATTGAACAACTTACAAGCTGTTTGTGAAGCCAGAATTACTGGGTCCTCGTGTCCAGGAAACTGCTTTCTTGCTTTAGAATGAAAGCAGCCCATTTATGAAGGAAAAAGCAGCAGCACTCGACTAGACAAATGCCTAGCGCCTAGGCTTCACTACAATATATCATCAAAACCATCTAAACCTTGCAAATTGAAAATCCAAATGCCAACACGAGCATACAAAATAATCAGTAAAATATTACAAACAACGTCACACATAGACAGTCACCTAAGTTCCAGACCACAAAAGGGAACCAAATTAAAATCAAAGATTCAAATATTCACAGGCATATCACTGAAGCATAAACGTCAAAATAAATTTAGATCCGACCCATACAACCCAAAAGGGAGATAACATAGGCACTGATAACTAAAACCAAAGAATCAGTCAATGAAATTAAAATTATCCTACCTAATCCAAAACCCAAAAATTAAAGCGTATAATAACAATATAACCTCAGTTAAATTATACAGAAGGCACATAGAAGTCTATGTGTGATGTTTCCAGTTCCAGAGCAACCCATAGCAAAAGGAAGAAAGTAAGGAACAAAAAAAAAAACAACTATAATTCCATTCCCTAATTACAATGAAACTGGTGTGGAATAATACATAAAGAAAAATAACACCTTTAGTATGTTGCATACTTGCATGTTATTGCATAACCGAATTCTAAAGAGCTTTTTCGTTTTATGAGGATCTAAAATAACAGAGAATCAAATATGTCAATTTTCTTTTCCTTTTTTCCACTCAACCTTCGTGCCAACCAAATAAACCCAATGCCCCGTCCCGTAGAAAAGAAACGAATGCGACAAAAGATAAGAAATCTCGAACCCCAGAACCCAAGTTTTATAATCTTCAAAATCAAAACCCAACATAGAGGATAAAAGAAAAAAATCAAAGGTTTTCCTCTTCCCTTGTCTTTTCCTTCAATTCGCAGCTTTATCAAAACCAAAAGAAAAGAAAAAATCGAAAACGCAGAAAACCCAAGCGCCAAAAAACCCTAAACTTTCACAAATTCAATCAACGTTACAACAGTGAGATAAATTTACACCAGATCCAAGAAAGTGGAGTACCTAAGTCACCGGCCAGAAACGCGGCCGGAGAATGCCGTTACTCTAAAGAGAAGCTTCGTTGTAGGAAAAAAGAGAGAACAAGCTAGAAAGAGGTTTATAGTTGGGAACAAAAATCGACGGTGAGAAATCGTGCTTTGTATGTGTGTGTATATATATGGTCTGTGAATCAATCGGAAGTCTGATATTAGCCGTTGATCAAACGAACAAAGCCCGGCCACCCAAGAACTACGGCTGTTTCGATTTGTCGAGAGAGAGGACGGAATTATTTGAAACGCGGACGCGACGAAGAGGAAGGATGACGGGCGAGGTGAGTGAGAGCGCGTGGGATAGAGCGCGTGAGATGATTGGGTTAATTATTGAACGTCCAGTCAACACATTAGGAAAAGTTTGGATTAAATTCTCACAGTTCAAATTATTGTGATCACATATTAGTAATTATTTGATTACTTTCAAGTTTTATGAAAGAAATTTATATGATATTTTTATTTAATATGGACATAATAAATATATAATAATTTAATTTTATTAAATAATTTATAAATAATAATTTATAATTATTTATTTATTATAAATATTATATAACATTACTTATAAAGTAATATAAAACCGTTTAATAAGTTTTTCAATTTATTTCAGGGATAATAGGTGCGTGTGGACTTTACACGGCCTAGGTGTCCCTGTTGTGAGCAGGGAGTGTTGTAGTCTGAATTTAAGATTCTTTTATTTCTTATTTTAAAATTTACTTGAAATTCTTCAATATGTTAAATTTATTGAATAAAAAAATTTTGTACAAAAATTAAATTAATTTAGCATCATTATTTATCTGATCAAATTATGTTTATTTTGAAAAAAATAATAATTTTATAATATTTTAAAAATAAACTGTCAAATAAATATATTCGCATTATATAACTAATATCTTTTGATTAATTTAATTTTTATATGTTTAACATAATAAATAATTTCAATTAAAATTTAAAATTACGAATAAAATAATTATAACCTCACAACACTCTCACAACACTCCCTGCTGAGAGCTAGATCCCAAGTCCTCTTCCAGCTGATGTGTTTTGATAGATATATTTTTATAATTAAATTTATTAATTATGTAATGTTTATTGAAAGTTTGTTATTCATGTAAAAAATAAATTTTATCTAATATATATAACTATGTAATTAGATTATATCTACTTATAAATAAATGATAATTATAATTTTAAAAAAATAATTAAATGAATCTTTCCATATCACTTAGCTACAAATATTATATTAATTTTATTTTTTACATAAATAAAAAATTAATAAATTTTATATAATAAATAAATTTAATTACAAAAATATATTCATAAGCCATGACCATTCGAGGAATAGCACCCTGTTGTACCTTATGAGTCTAGTTTGGTCCATATTGGGCTGCAAATGGGTCTTTTTTTTTATTATAAGAGTTATTTATTTTATTGTTCACAGTATATATATATATATATATATGTATGTGTCAAAGATTAAATTAATCTAATATTATTAAATATTTAAATATATTATATTTTTATAAAAGAAATAAATTTATGGGTTGAGCTGTGTAATCATGTCCCTGTGATTTAGGCCCATAAATAAATACAAGCCACTAAAACATTAGACATGTAATTAATCAATTCATGTGCCAGATCTATATATATTATTAATGAAGTGACTTAAATTCATTACAAATTTTAAATAAAAAATACATGAAAAGCATAATTTATAATTTTAGTTCTTTTTATTTGTTTAATGGTTGACAAATCTTTGATATTTAAGACATGGCCCTGCTAATCACAATCCCCTGGTTGTCCAATCTATGTGAATCTTGGAATATGCCCATGTTGCGGCTGTTAGAAAAAATAGGAATAAGTATGAAGATTTTGAGGTACGAAAATTATTATTTTTAAGATAAATTTATGTTTACTTGTAATATGAGTTTGCTATACGGGTTGTTAGTAAAATAACTTTCATGATACAACAAAGCTCAAAAATTCGCAAATAGCAATTCTGAAATTTTTTTCAAAATTCTCACGAAATTGTAAACTGACAAAAATTGTATTAAAAAATTGAATATGATTTTTTATTTGAAACTTGACAATTTTAAAGGCATCGAATAAATACCAAATAAACCAACACAACTGTTAAATTGTGTCTGTTTATTTAATTTTTAAATTTATGTTAATTATTAACTGACAAAAATAAAAAAAATCATTTATATCTCAATGCACCATTATTGCATATCGCATCATGTGCGTGCCAGGTGCTCCACTAAAATGCCAATAATGTCCTACAGTCCACACCATGCGCGCGTGCTTTCCAGTGCGAACACATGAGATCATAATCTTTTTTTTTGTCTTTATACTAAAATAATATCATTTTTTATCTTCTTGATTAAAAAGTAGGAAATTTTATTTCTATTTTTGACGTGAATAAGTGAAATGTCAAATGTGACAATCTACGTATATAGCATTGGCTATGATTCTACTTACATGAATAGTAGGTCACATTTGCTAAATAATGTTTCTTAATGAACAAAACTTCAATCTCAAGGGACAACTGAGTTGGACTAACCTTGGTTTTGCTCTCCGGTGGTTGATAGTTTAACTTTATTCGGAATCACTGCAGGTTTGTTTGGTTATTAATTTTAAGATCTTAGAATTAATCGAGGTGCACGTAAATTGATTGAATACCCAATTATCAAAGTAAAATGATTAAAACTTTCAATAAAAATAAAATAATGTTTAAATTAAAATATTAAAAATAATATAACATAAAAATAATATAAAGTACAAAAGATGTGATAAATGATACTGAGAGTTGTGCTATTATTGTTCTAAACTAATTATTTTTCTCATTTGAAAGTTCAACAAAGTGTATCGATTTTAAGATACAATTCAAGTATTTTTAAGTCTTTCTCATTCAGTGTTCACGTTTAATATTGATTAACTAACAATGAAAAAATGAGAAATAAAATAAAATAATATGGAAATACATGAAAAAATAAAGGATAAAAATTATTTGCTAGAAATAGACATGCAAACAAATACCTTTTTTTCGTTATTTTTTTTGCATTTTTAATCTATCTTTTATTGTGCCGGCTGTGTGCTCATTTTACAATAAAAAATGGCCAATAGGCAATCCTTTAATTTATAGTTTACTGATAAGTATCATCCGCACCTCTAGTTTCGTCACTTAAGATTTTGACAAACTATTCAATCATTCAGTTTTATTAGTTTCTTTTTCTATAATTCCATTCTTTAAAAAAAAAATTATTTCAATTGATCGTCTTGTCGGCGTTGAATTTGTCTAAACATTTTTTTATAAAGATATGTAAATGTATTGCAAATTTAATATAAAATTGATGAAAAATGTACATTAAATGTAATAAAAAAATTTTAATAAGAGAGAAAAATACCTTCACCTAGGAAGAAAAAATTATGCATAAAACAACTAAACATTCAAATGGGGGACACCCACAAACTTTCATGCAAGGAGAGTCATAAATCTCTACCTAAAAAGGTAATTTTGTAATACATTAAAAAAATAGACAAATGAAAGATAAAAAATTGATCATTATAAACTGCACATCGTCGCTTTGTTTCCACATGCAGTTGGAATGACATTATAATTTTCACTCGACTCTCGCAAAAGACTTACTGAAGGCTGAGGGTTATTGAAATTTTGGCTCAAATCTAATTTGTGTTGGTATAATTTTATAATCTATCATAGTTATTAAATTTGACATTTTAAAGAGTTATAAAAAATATAAATTTGTACAAATTTAATTAGTTTTGAACTCGACTAATACAAGTATGATTTGATTATATCTTTTTTATCTTCTATAAATATGAATGCAGTCTCATATTATTAGCGTGCAGGTTGTTTGATACGAGAATTTATAAAAATTGAGTGATTTGTAATCGTTTCTCCATATATTAAATTCTACTGACCGTGGGCGTATGTAAATTATCGAACTACGTAAAATTTGTCTATTGTGTTCGTTTGTGATTATTCTAGGCCTTCCGTGCACAACAAATAGTATCAAAGTTTTGGTTAAATCTGTTTTTTGTTCTCTACTCAGAATTCGAAGTGATCAAAAGCTGCTTTTGAATATACTAAAAGCTTCGTCACGTCGATACGATTTCAACGATATATTATACGTTAAAAATTGAGTTCAGACGCTAATGCACACTCTAATTAAGCTCTTACAATATTTGTGATATGCCAAACGGGTCTTTACTCTATTATTGAAGAATTGCCCGCTCTGGTTAATTATTGTTATTAATTTGATTAGCTCAGCAAGAAGAATTGATTTGATTCACCGGTTAAGATAACTCCGCACCCTTGCTCCGTGATCCGCACATCACTTTGTTTTGATTCGTTCCAAAAAAAAAATTGCTATTTTTTATTTAATATTATTTTGCTCAATTTTTTTTTGGTTCAATATTTTTTGTGTGAATTTTTTTGGGTTAAAAAGGTTCCTACTATTTTGATCACTCCAGATTTAATCACAATATCAGTTTTAATCACTTTAATTTTTTTATATATATATATAATTATTTTTAATCTTATTCAAGCGCTAAATATTTTCTGTGGTAGTGCTTAAGCATTTTGACGGTGAATCTATTGAAGAAAAAAAGTTAGAGGGTTTGAGTAATTATCTGCGCATAACTACGGTGTCCAACGTAAATTTTGAAGTTGAAAAATTCGATGGAAAACAATAACTTTGGTATGTGGCAATGCGAGATAAAGAATGTTTTGGTTCAATATGAGTTTGATCTTAAGATGGAACTTGTTCTTAAATGAAGTTTGTCTTCAAATAAAATTTGTCAATAGATGAATTTTGTATCGGTTATCAAATTGCATTTGTTAGTAGAAGATATGCTGGCAGTTTGGATGGTAAGATGTATCATTTGGGTTAAGTTTTAATATGGCTTGAATTTAACAAAATTTGATAATTTGAGTAGTCGCTCCACCTGATTCACATTTGGTTTGGACGTAATATATGTATTTGTTCATATTTTGTTCAATATTTTGAATTCAGTACATTTGTGTGCAATTTAGCATTTTAGAACGCATCTGGTGGCAGCATTAATCTGTCAATATGTCTGATTTAAAGTTTTTGTTACCTCAGGTGAATTTGGTCCCACAAAGTGCATTTATGCAAAATTTATCTGTTGATTTGTTTCATTCAAAATTTGAGCACTTTTAGTGCATTTGGTGGTAGCATTGGTATGTTGATTTGTTTGGAGTATAAATCCTTGCCAATGTGGAGATTGTTAAAAAAATTTGGCTCAAATTCAATTTGAGTTGGAATAGATTTCTAATCTATCATGGTTACTAAATTTGACTTTTTAAAGAGTTGTGAAAAATGTAAATTTACACAAGTTTAATTAGTTTTGAACTCGACTAGTACAAATATAATTAGATTATGTCTTTTTTCTCTCATATAAATATGAATGTAGTTTCAGATTATTAATATACAAGTTATTTGATAAAAGAATTTGTGAGAGTTGAGTGATTTGTAATCGTTTTTCTATATATTGAATTATGCTGGCCGTGGACGTAAGTAAATTCTTGAACCACGTAAAATTTGTTTATTTGTGTTCATTCGTGATTATTCTGGACCTTCCGTGCACAACAGAGTACTAGAGTGGTTGCCTAATCTTAATTTTAGTATTACTAGCATCGATTTATTTGTACCAATCATGAAGAATCCAGATTTAAAATAACTACTCAAGAAGAATGTAGTAGTGGAGACCATATGTTGAAAGAAGTAAAAAACACACCAAAAAATATAATTGCTGAGTTTTGCCTTATTTTTTGTTGCCTATGGATTTTCTTCTAAACGAATTATACGATCGTTCAGACGATTTTGAGCAATGTAGACGCATAAAAAGCTTCTATCGAGTTTTGTCCGAATAGAGCTTTATAGGGTTTAAACGGGCATTGAAAGAGCGCGAATTAGATTTTAAGATTTTTTTAGGATGTCTACTTATACCATGTTGTGCCTAAACTATAACTAATGAATTCAAACATAAGATAGGCTTAGTTATGCTTGAGATTAAAAAGTGAGAGAGCACTCGTAATTCGTATTGTTGATGGTGGATTTGATCATTTCTAGCTCGTGGACGGAAGACTCTTGCGGAACAACACTTATTCCTATGGTTGTATAATTGTTCATTAATTTTTTTATTATTTTGTGTGGAATAAAACATACAATGTGTTTGTTGCACAACAAAAATAAAATACAAATGGAGACAAATTAAAACAAAAGAAAAAGAATAAAAGAACTAATTAGGGTTGCTCAAAAATTCGCTCAACTTGTCCCGCATTCGCCCACACCGCACAGACTCAAGCTTAAAAGCAAATGACAAAGCAAATTTGGCGGTTGAGAAAGAAACCGCACGGGTTGGTTGATGGTGGCTATTTCAATCACTTCCACCTGCTATTTAATTGACCCGCCCGCATATAATACTTATTACTTAATTATTTTTTATTTTATTGTTAGTTTGTAACTCATAACTTCTAAGATAATCTTTAATCCGTAAAACATAAATAAAAAAGTAAAAATTAAAAATTTTAGGTCTCAATATCTCACACTAAAATATCTTTCTAATTTTTTTAACTCCAAAATAATTTTAATTTCTAATTTTTTATGACAGTGAGTTAGTGGCTTCGTGAGCCACTGACCTATATTTATTTATTTTTTAATCTTTTGTTTGGTATTTATTACCTTATATCATGAATGTATAATGTTTGTTTTTGTTAGTACTCAAATGTATTGTTGAAATATTTTTTTGAATCTTTACATAAATATTTTGTTTAAACTGATGTGGTCTCTATTTTGATATTAGATTAATTGATATTTTAATAAAATATTTATTTAAATTTTAAACTGCCAATTCGTCAAATTCGTCATTGCAAAACCGTCTAAAAAAACAATTAATTCGTCGATTTTATAAAACGGATGGTTCGGCAGTAGATTAAAATTTTTTATATTATCATAAATAGTTTAGTTAATAAATTTTCACTCAATTTGCATCGCGCCAATCCGCGCATACTCCGAGAACTAATAGGTGAGGGAATAAAGATTGAGAAATGAGAGATCTAAGTAAGAGGAAGAAGAGTGAGAGATCAACATAGGGTTATTGCCACGGCCTCTCTTCCCAGGCGGAAAACCTTAGGGGAAAAATTTTAATCTTTGTTTGGATTGAGAGTAAGGAAGAGAAGTGAAGAATTTAAATGTGTAAATGTAAATATATTTTGTTTGAATTATATTTAATGAGAGAGAGAGAGAGGAAAGGGTAAAAATATGTTAAAAGAGAAAAAAATACAAGCATGCTAAGCACTTTATTTTTCCTCCATCTTCTTCTAAAATTGAGAGAAAATGAAAAAAATTGAAATATTTGTTGTAAAATATATTTTAATATATAACATACCCCTCTACCTATTTTTGTGAATGCTATATATCAATTCATGTGTCTATCTTCCCTCTATGATTGATGTCCAACCAAAAAATAAATAAATAAAGAGAAAATGTTTCCCTCCTTTCTCTCATTTCTCCTTTTCTTTCCTTTTATAACTACTATTTTTCTTCATTCCCCTTTCTCTAAATCCAAATGGTGGCCAGAGGAGAGAAAAAACTTATTTCATGTTACTGATTTTTTCAAAAGTAAAACAAAAACAAAAAAAGAAATTGCATTATAAGGGGACGAATAGTTCTTACAAACTCGTATGCACCGAATTTTAATTTTTTTTCCAAAAAAGTGAGAGGACAAATTTATATAATTTTGAAATATATGAGAATAAGGCAGTAAGGCTCTGTATTTTTTGATGAAAAATATTTTTTACATTTACTAGTGTTTTGTGTGACAAACATTAAAAATCAATGAAAAATATTTTTCGAGTTAATGAAAAATAAATTAATTTTGATAAAAAAATATTTTTTACTTTTTTATAGTGAAAATTTTTTTTAACTCTTACTACCGCACCACTGTCACAACTGCAAACACTAGCATTCTATCACCAGCGCTATCTGTCTAGGTTCAGAGTGTTGAGGGTCCGGAGTTGTCGAGGGTCTGGGTCTGGGTCTGGGGGGTTTGGGGTCCTGAGTCTCGAGGGTGGAGGGTCTAGGGGTCCGACGGTTCGGAATCCTAAAGATTTAGGGGTACGGGTTTTCAGGGTGTGAGATTCTTGGTGTCTGAAAATTTTGGGCTATTAGGGTTCAGGAGTTACTGTCACCACATTTGCTATTGTCACTAATTCTAATATACTACTATATCCATTAGTATTATCATTTTTAAAATCGCAATTAAACACGTAAAAAATAATTTTTTGTCAAAACAAACCGAGGCTAATATTATTATAATTAGAACCTTTTTTTGAAAACTTGAGGGATATACAGCCTGCCCGAACTACCGCCTTAAATCTATGTTCATCTGACCAAGTATCATCAAGGGATTTTTTTCCATCTGCATTCTTCTATTTAAAGATTCATCTATGTGCACTTCATCAAGAAAAAAAAATATTAACCATTATTATTTTTAAAACTCAAAAAAAAAAAACAACTAAAGATTGGCTTTAAGCTTGTTAGTTGTTACAAAAGAAGTCAAAGAGACATAGAGATCTAGAAATAAAAAATTTTATGGCTCAAGATCCAGATTTTCAGTACACTTCAATTAACTACTTATTTTATTGTGTCGTATTGTATTGTTTTATATTTTTTTTTTCCGAAAATGGTAATCATCGTCCAATCAGATGTGAATAATTAAACTCTAATTGCTAAAAATTTAAATTTTGAAAAATAAAAATATAATTTTAACCGTGAAAATTTTAATTCTAACCGATCAGAATTTATTATTGTTTGCCAACAAATGGGTACCGTTCATTTATTGATCTTATCCACACTCCCTTATCTCCTAATTTTATCTTAAAATATGCGTGTTCATGACACCAGCTGATATTGTTATTATATTTTTTTACTTAAACTAATATAAAAATTATTTCAATATATATATATTCTCATCTACTACTAAATACTATAAAAAAAATATGTAAAGTTGACATTTTTACTTAAAACTTATTTCCTATTTGAGATCGACCACTAAACTTGACTCTAGAGATAAATTTGTTGAACAATTTTGTATACTTTTATATAATGGTGATAAATAAAATAAAAGTATATATTTGATTTATAGACTATATGAAATCAACAACTAAAATAGATCGAGGCTATTATTTTACATTACGTTATTAAAATAGATTTATTCCTACTACGATACTTGCGGTGACACGAACGTCTATTTCTCATGATATAATAATCTAAATCTTACCGAATAAGTACTGCAATCGGTAAATCTAATTTCTTACATCTCTAGTTGGATCCTTGCTAATGAATAACATTTTGTACTTTCTTTCTACGAATTTGGCACTATGGCTCTAATTGGCAACCTTAATTTTTTGTTTTTGCTAAAAATGCCAAACAGTCAATGCTGCTAGTTTGGCAAAAAAATTAAAAAGCTAAAAAATTAAATCAAAATATAAACTCCTAAAATATTCTATTCAAACTCCTACTACTTTTAAAATACAATAATACTTTTATTCATAACTTATTTACAATCGCTATCAACTACATATAATTGTTAATATCAAATATATATAATGATAAAATTACCATTTTGAACAAAAAGAAAAAAAGCTAATTTTTTACCTAAACAATCAATTTTAAAAAAGTTAGCTTAAAAGCTAAGTTACCAAAAAATCTAGTTTGAATTCAATTTAATTAGTTTTTTGACTAAAAATAAAAAAAGAAAAAAAAAGAGCTAATTCCTAATCGGGAACATTTTTATTGGATAGGATCTATCGTTGGAATATTTTTATGAGAATAGACCTTGCGTGTTAAAAAAGCTTTTGTTGGATAAAAATTAATACACAACATCAGATTAGAACTTCTCACTAGTTTTTTGATTTTTTTTTTTGAAAGCGCTTCTCTTTGGTCATTAATTGACCTAGATCGATCCATCTTAGTTAATTTAGAATTAAAATTGGGCCTATTTTGATAATTCGAACTATTCATTTTATTATTCTTATAGTATAAATTATTTTTACAAAAAATAAATTAATTTGATATCGTTAACTATCTAAACAACTCAAATTTGTGTTAAAAAAGTTAACACTGTTTGGACTTAACTATTATTTTTTTACACAAATCTTATTTGTTGAGACATTTAATAATATTCAATCAATTTAATTTTTTTATAGATAATTTACATGTTAAAAATAATAAAATAAATTGCTTAAATTATCAAAATAGGCCCATCTTGAGCGTGCCCTGTAGCTGGGGCATAAGGGGGCAAAAATGGAAAAGAAAAGTATATGCATGGAGATCCAATTTTTTAGTTCATGGAAGCAGTTAGAAAAGTATACGAGGTATGCCATTTTTCCGTTAGATTATAATTCTTTTTTCATTTTTTTTCAAAGCAAAGTTTTTAGAATCTTATATATTAGGCTGGGCATTCAATGATAACTTTAAGTCTAACAAAATTACAAATATTCTACCTTTTTTCCACTTTTTCTAAATAAGAAAAGCATATACACATTTTAAACGTTTTAATTTTTTAATAAAATAATTATAATATTATCAATTTAAAAAATTAACTCTACTTAAAAAACAAAAAAAATTATGTTAACATTTTATACACTATAACTTAAAAATAAAAAATAAAAATATATTAGATATTTTAATAAAAAATTAAAAATATACTATAAAAACCTATTTTAAATTATTTATTTTATAAAAATAAAAATTAAATTTCGTAAAAGTCAAACTCCAAAGACAACGCAAATACGGCGTGAACAAAATTATCCCAAGCCTATCTATTGGGCAAATAGTCCTTCAACTAGAGTAATAATTCGGCACTCTCGAAATTTTACGTGACAAGTTCACATTGTGTTTTTATTTAATATGATGACAAAAAATTTTACGGTAGAAATATAATAAATCACATTTGTTCGGTGATTAATAGATAAAAAATAACCTACATTGTATAAGTTGTAATTATTTATTTATCGAATATATTATATAGTATCGTTTACATAGTATTCATAGATAATCTAATAATTTTCCCCTCAACCGAGTTTTATAGAACACGCCAAGTTGAGTGAGGGGCTTGATCAAAGGGGTGATTTCATAAGGTTTATCTATAAAATTATTTTATATTAAATTAGAGAACTTCATCTTATAAAATATCTTATGCATACCCACTAAAAATATCTTTTGCTATATTATTTGATATATACACTGTGCAGTTAACGTTGCTTTAAAACTATTGAATAATTAATACATTATTACATAAATTACTGCATAATATTAATAACAATGAATGAAGCATTAATTTGTAAGGGATCCTATTTTTGGCATTTCTTTAAAATTAAGTCCTACTAATTAGTTAAGTATTCTATTATGTTATAATTTTAAATTTAATCATTGATATATACTATTTTATCTTTTTTAATCAATATATATACTTATGTTGATAGGTTTTTTGATTTTACATATTGCCCATTTCCTTATATATACTGTGATTAGATATGTATTATTATTGACAACTTTTTGAATATAAATATTAGATTTTTGGCATATTCCAATTTGTAGATTTGATTTTTTTTATTTTTGTGAAAATAATAAATTTCACATTTTCTCATTAAATATAATTTTAAAATAAATTTTTGAGTAATTAATGAAAAAATGAGACAAAATTACAATATAATAAAAAAATCCCATTTTTTGGCTTCTCTATTGTTATTTGTCTTATTTTTTTTAAAATAATGACTACTTTCAAGAAGTATATAGATTTAAAAGCTCCCATTTTGAAAATAAGAAATTTCTTATTTTTTCGCTGAGATTTTAAAGTTCAAATATGAGATAAAATCACAATATAATAAACACATTCTCATTTGTTTGCTTCTCTATTTTGGTTTTTCTCATTTTTTTGACATTTATTAGTTTTAATTTTTATTTTTTTAATTTTACATTCAATACATTTCTTATTTTATAAACCCCGATTGAGCATGCCTTAAAAATTTAAATGTTATTTAAAATAAATGCATATAACAAAACTTGTGTAAATTTAAAAGTATAAAATAAACTAAGCTTTACTCTCTCTCTCTCTCTCTCTCTCTCTCTCTCTATATATATATATATATATATATATATATATATCAATATTTTCTCATTTTTTATATTATCTCTATCTCTTTATATTTTTTCTTTTTATGGTGTACTGTCGGTATTTTAGCCTATGCTTGGACTAATTTTTTTGAGAATTTATTTTGTTTAAAGATCTATAAAAAAAGCTTACTTATTTAATTACAGTTGACTTTTTTTTATATATTTCTACATTTATTTTATTACAAAAAAAATCAAAAAACAAAAAAACCTACAAAAAAAAATTTAATCCAAACATAAACTTAGTCAATACGAAATTTATTAGGATATTAGTACATAGATGGAAACTTTTTTTTAAATTTTTACAACAGGAACTTGTCTTTACACAAGTTCCATAAAATAGTACTAAAAAGAATGCTATTTTAAATAAAATTTAAAAAATCTTCTTAAAAAGGTTGACATATGGAGCCCAGCCTCTTTTTTTTCTTTTCTAAAAGTTTAAGAATAAAAAAGCTCATTTTGAATTAGATTTTTATCCAAAAAAGAAAAGAAAAGAAAAGAAAGCTTAGGAAGTTTCTCTTTACCAAAAATATTAAAAAGCTATTAGATGGAAGGAATAAAAATTTCAAAAGCAAAACCAATCAACTTAAAACCTTTTCAATTTTACATTATTTTTTTGAAGGGGAAAAGAACCGGTAGCCCGGATTCAAACGCCTAAAATCTAGATTCATTGTTACAATTAGTCAGAATTGATTGGCCCGAACATCTTGATTTATCAAAAAAAAAAAAAAAAAGCCAGAATTGATTGAGCCTATGCCAGCAGTGAATAAACACAATAAAGGAAACACTTGTTCTCGAAAATTATATATATATTTTTGTCTAAATGCATTGTCAATAGTGGAATATATGTTTCAAAATTTTTGTATATCAAAATTGTCGTATGATCTAATAGTTTTCAACATATTAAAATAGAGAAATATAATATTTTCGAGACAAATAATTCAAACTTTGTACAGCAAAACTAATTAATTTAGGGACTCACCAAAGGTCCAATTGTGCACATTCACAATTTTTAAATGTAAAATTAGTCAATTGTTGAACTTTATGGCGCATTTAACGCATCCAAGGTGGTGTTTGGTATTACTAAAATTAATAGTTTATAGATTGTTGTTTGTAACTGAAATTGTGAGTGTTTAGTAAAAATTATAACTGAAATAAAAAGAAAAAAAATAATTAGAGTTTATACTAACGGTTGTGGGTGTTTAAAATAAATTATTAGTTATAACTAAAATTAATAACAAAAAACTAAAATATGTAGCATGAAGTTTTGTCAAACACTCCCTAAATGTCATCATTTTAGTAAGTGGTATATAACCCAGTCCAAGCCTTCGGACTTGCGAATGAAAGCCCGGCCCAAGTTTAATCCTTGAGCAGGTTAAACAGGCCCGAATAATGCTTAGATATTTAATTGTTGAAGCCTGGTCCAGAACTCCCAGCCCACACGCAGCCCGCCAGTGCTGACCGTTGGATGATGTCTAATTTCTTATTGTCTTGCCGCCA
>JAOTRH010049283.1:0-19497 GCA_034768845.1 Heliamphora exappendiculata | reverse complement strand
GTACTGGGATGACGGGTATTTGGCACGAGTTGCCCTCGGTGAAAGTCCAAAAACGTGCGCAGTGTAGGTACCTTTGTATCCTTCGGGGTAGTTCCCATAAAGAAGGTTGGTTTGGGTGCTCTTATCCCTCGGGTTGTCGGGCCCATAATGTTAGCAGTTACGTCGTGGTGCTTCGTGTAGAACTTGTCATTATCTGGCAGGCTTTAAGTGGTTCAGGACTAGGTAATGGGCAGGAGTTTATAGTTGCTACCTCTGTCCCCTTGTGATGGATTCGGTACATAGGATTAAATTATTTTTTCTGCGATTGTACATTCCACGAGGGAACAATATTTTTTATTACTGTTTTTCATTAACTATGGTTGATCATTTACATTTGTTGCAATACCTGATTTGAAGGATGAAAACATGAGTTTTATAAAATAAAACCATTTTGGGAGACTTGTGTAGTCTGATGGGAACACTTGGGGTTTGTGAAAAATCGCTTCGGGTTCGGTGCTTGAGTTTAGCTCCCACCCTATATGATTGCATATTTCCTGCTTTACAATTTTATAGTCTGTTTCTATTGGGGTTTGGCTCACGGGTGGAATTTTTTGTAAAACTATTTTCAGGTGATGATGTGCATGAGGAGTAGCTCTGGTGGTGCCTGCGGTAGCAGAAGACTTTTATGGTTTTTCTTTTTGGATATGCATGTTCCTAAAAGCAGGTTTTGTACGCCATAAGGCGATATATCGTATGCATGTTGGATCTGTATGTTATTTATTTACGAAAGATCCTCTTGTGGGTATTCTATTGGTTTCAACAGGTGAATTTAAATGTATAAAAACTTATATTTTTTTATAAAATTAGTGTTTGGTGAATTTTCACGTGACCTCGAATTTTGGAGCGTGACACTTACTGCAGCCTATTTATATGTTCTTATAAAATCTAGCGCCATAATTCACTTACTGCAGCCTATTTATATGTTCTTATAAAATCTAGCGCCATAATTCATATTATTCAGCAAGTGATTAGGTGGTTAGGATTTTTACATCCTTTGACAATCATATGCCTAATCAAGAAGGTTTTTAAGAATAGATAAGTTAAAGCCCACACTTTGTTCGTGTTTAACATTCGAGAATACAGCAGAGGGCTTGTATCAAAAATTTGATTAGAAGTCAAAAATTGTGACGGATCGTTGACTAAAAATTGTTGTAACAACCGAAATCATCTAACCAAATTTTGAAATGTATAATCCCAAAACTAACTTTAGGAGTTTTACCGAATTTTATTTTGATTGTTCGATCTCAAAAATTTTAATCCGGAGTCCGTTTCAGCGTTTGCCCATCCATTTTTTTTTGACTAAAATCATAAATATAATCTTAGAATCTTGGCAGTTTGCCCAAATAATTGGTATCTGAGCTGTCTTTGATTATGTATAATTTTATCATGCTTTCTGATAGATTTAGATTGTTCTAACTCGATTTTGTAGATAATGTAATTTCAATTTTTAATGGTCATTATTTATTTAACATTTTTGATTGCATTGTTTAAATAATATTTATTATTTTTTTAACCACGAGGGTTGATCATGGTAAATTGATTGTGAACTCTTCGGAGGCATAAAATCAATATAAAAATAATTATTTTTTAATTTTAATTTTTTTTATGTAATGGAAAGAACAAGAAACCGTGGGGCAACTTTCATGGAATGCATCAAACCGTGGAATTCAACAGCAAGCATTCGGTCCAAGCATTCCTAATAATTCGGTGCTTAACATGTAATACAAAGAATTATATCCATGGATTATGAATTCATCATGCTTACACGAGGAATGAAGGAATTGTGATTTCAAAATTGAATCACAAGGCTAATTCTCAACAAGCAAAAGCAAGAATCCCAAACGGAGCATTGATATGGTACTAATTTCGATGGAAGAGTGATTAGAATTATCATAGATGCACTAACATCAAGTATTTCCGGGGGAATGTTCGGTGTTGACTTGAAATCATGGGAATTATAATAATCCCACTTGGAAACATTTTGCAAACAACCAAGCCAAACGCAGCCTTGCATGAATTATTATCATAGTCCCAAACAGTGCATGAATCAACCAAAAATAGCAGCAAGCACATGCGGCGGCGAAGCAGTGTAGTGCGCTGTGTGCGTGCGTGCGCTGCACGGCGGGGTGGGACAGCGGTGGTGTGTGACCAAGCAGTGACGGTGACAATTTTTTTGTGGGACCATTACTTGCAGAAACTAATTGTTATAATGTTTTTAATTGGTTGCAAAATTTCGACAGAATTAAAAAAATTAAAATTTTAATTTTTGCAGGATTACAGGTTTCTGGATGAACAAAAGCTCTTTGTCTAAAGAGTTATAGATAGACAATGAAAATTGCAATTTTATACATTTATTTATATACTTAAATGCGTTGATACTTTTATTTCGGTTTATATATTCTGTTCTGGTTTAATTAATTATGATTAATTCAAAATTAATTTTTTTGTAACGAAAAAATAAAATTACATTTTCTTTAATTAAAATTAATTTTTTTTAAAGAAAGTTTTAGAATTTTATTTTGTTATATGAAAACATGTTTAAGATGATTTTTTTTTAAAATCGAATATCTTGAAAAAACGTGACGGTTAATTTCAATTTTTTTGAATTAATTAAAAGAAACTTAATTTTAATAAATTATTCTTTTCAAAATATGTGTAACGAGAAATAAAACTAAATTCTTGTTTTTAATTTAAAATTAATTTTTAAAATAAATAGAATTTGAGAATTTTATTTGTTATACATTAAAACACAAAAATATAGTTTACAAACTGGAATCTTTTGGAACGTGCGATTTTTGAAATTAATAAATTTATTTTAATTGAACAGTTTTTTATAATCCTCAAAAATATTTTAAAAACTAAATGGATGAGGAAATTTATTCACATATAAATTTCGTAGTCTTCATCACTAGTTCGTAGATGATGTAATTAATTTCGCGTGTTGGCATCAAGGCCTTTCTCCCCATCGGACAAAATTAATTACGGGATCACCGGTACAAATCTCCTTTAAGGATAATTCTGATAATTGTTAGTGTTGATCACTTCTCCATCTGAAAGGTTCATTGTTAAGTGATTGATTCAGAATTAAGTAATGATATGCACTTAGCTGTAAATAATAGTATTCTCTCTATCTGAGTCATTTCAATTATTTATAGAACCGACACTGCATCAACTATTTAATTTTACTTATCACGGTCTGCTACCTAAATAGTAAAATTAATAAAAATTGGTCTGTTTGGACAAATGATGAATAGTAGACGTCCTTCCTATCGAGGCATGTTATTCAAAGTGTACTTAACTGCTGGTAAAAAAAATTTAAATGGTAAAAGGAACAAATTTTAAAATAAAATTTAAATTTTGCTCATTATAATTAATGATTTTTAATTATATGATTCTCATGATTAAAATAACTTTCAATCCACTTGCGGCTACACTAAAAAAAAACAAACTTATGGGTCCTAATTTTGTTGACTGAAAAAGGAATCTAGATATAACTTTAATTGCTTAGAGTATTCTTAGAAAGCCAGAAAATGTGTTTGTTTCTCAAAAAGATTTTTTCTCTAAGTCGAAAGGTAAGAAAAAGAAAAAAGTTAAAAAATAGGATGACACAATTCTCAAGGTAATTAGTGGATTTTGGGCTGATGTGAAAAAGTTAAAAGACAGATGTTTTCACTACAACTAGACACAGCATGGAAAAAAATAATGTCTAGTTTATCTTAGCAAGCAGAATAACAAAAGTAATTTTTGTTCATTAGTTGTGAAAACATATTTAGCAATGTTATCTACCGGTATCTGGTGTATAGATACAGTAGCCACTAATCATATCTGTAATTCATTATAGGAGTTCTAGAAAACCTGTCAACTTAGCGATGGGGATATTTACCTGTATATGAGCATTAATACAATGATAGCAGCAGTTTCAGTGAGATATGTCACTCTCAGTTAGTAGATATTAGGTTTTAATATTAAGAGATAGTCTTCATGTACCTTCCATAAGAAGGAATTTAATTTCTGTTTTTAGATTAGTTAAAAACAGATATTTTGTTTATTTTAATAACACTGTGATTTTTATATATAATAAACGATTTACCTATTCTGTTACATTGATAGATGATCTTTATATTATTACTCCAATCTCTCATACACTACAACTGAATAAATTGAATAATACATCTAATTCACCATTTAAGAGAAATTAACCTTCTTTAATGAGCCAAGTATATCTTTGACACTTACGCATAAGTCATATTAATCTGAAAATGATAAATAGACTTATTGAAGATGGACCTTTGAGTTCATCAGAAGTAGAGGAACTTCCAGTCTATGAATCCTACTTGGAAGATAAGATAACCAAGAGGCCATTTTCGACAAAAGGCTATAGAGCTAAAAAACCGTTGGAACTGGTTCACTCTGACTTATGCAAACCTATGACTATTTGGACTAGAGGAGATTTTGAGTATTTTATCACTTTTATTGACGATTACTCAAGATATGAATATATTTATTTGATGCACTGTAAATTTGAATACTTTAAGAAATTCAAAGAACTCAAAGCATAAACGAAAAAGCGTCTAGGTAAATATATCAAGTCACTACGATCTGACAGTGGTTGTAAGTACCTCTCTGGAGAGTTTAGATACTATTTGTCAAGAGAGGGGATTACATCCCAATTGACTGCACCAGGCACTCCACAATAGAATGGTGTAATTAAAGAAGAAATAGGACTCTTATAGAGATGGTAAAGTCGATGATGAGTTATTCGTATTTACCCAATTCGTTTTGGGAATTTGCATTAGAGACAACAGCTTACATTCTGAACTTGGTACCTTCTAAGTCAGTACATTCTACTCTCACAAAATTATGGATCGGGCACAAGCCTAGTCTGAGACATATTCAAATTTTTGGGTGTCCAACACACGTGCTAAAAGGGAACGCGGATGAGTTGAAACTAAGAGCGAAAGTCTGTTTCTTTATTAGGTATCCCAAAGGAACGAATGGTGATTTGTTTTATAATCCTAAGGATTAGAAAGTTATTGTTAGTACCAATACTGTTTCTTGAAAGAGAATTATGTAATGGACCTAAGCCTAAGAGTAGAAATATTCTAGAAGAGCTGAGAAAAATACCAGTAGTACAGTAGAAGTGCCACAGGAAAATTTCATTGATATTCCATTGCCTCGTTGTCGTTGGAGAATTATTGGAACACGTGCGAATTCTAAACCAAATCAGGGTGCTACCATTAACATGCCAATTTTACAACCAAAAAAGCATGTGGGTAATGGTGTACAGGGTTCAAAATCAGAACAAGGTATCACTACTAGTACACATACGCATGTAGTACCTCGTCGTAGTAGGAGGGTTGTTCGTCAACCCAGTCAGTATATATTCTTGAGAGAGTATTTTGATGGGATCCCGAAAGAACTGAATATTGAACCCTGTAACTACAATGGAGCACTCTAAGATAAAGATGTAGAATTATAGCAAAGGGCTATAATTCAGAGATAGGGTCTATGTACTCTAATCAGGTCTAAAAACTTATAAAATCACCCAAAAGGATAAAACCCATCAAATGCAAGTGGATCTATAAGACGAAAAGAAGAGTAAACGGGAAGGTGAAAACTTTCAAAGCCAGGCATGTTGTAAAAGGGTATACTCAGAAAAAATGGATCGATTATGAGGAGACTTTTTTGCCGGTAGCCATGCTTAAATCTATCTTGATTCTTTTATCCATTGTGGTTTATTTCGATTATAAAATTTAGCAAATGAACGTCAAGACAACTTTTCTTGACGGAAGTCTTAACGAGTATATCTATATGGTACAATTAGATGGTTTCATAGAAAAGGGTCAGGAGCACATGTTGTGCAAGCTTAAGAGATCTATTTATGGACTTAAGCAGGCATCTAAGTCTTGAAGCACTCAGTTTGATCAATCGTTAAGTTTTATGGTTTTGAGCAATGTCTCGACAAGTTCTGTGTGTACAAGAAGTGTGATGGAAGCGTGGCAGTATTTATAATACTTTACGTGAATAATATCTTGCTCATCGAAAATGATTTGGGGGTGTTATCTTCGGTGAAGGTATGATTATCCGGCCAATTCGATATGAAAGACTTAAGAGAAACCAATCACATCCTTGGGATCAAGTTTGTGTGAGATTAAAAATAGAGAATGCTGGGCTTATCACAAGCCACTTACATTGATGCGGTCCTTGCTTGTTTTAGTATGTAGGATTCTAAGAAATGGTTTCTCCCTTTTAGGCATGAAATTACTTTATCTAAGGATCAGTGTCCTAAAATACCTATTGAGATAAAGAAGATGAAGGTTGTTCTTTATGCTTCAACAGTAGGAAACCTCATGTATACTATGCTTTGCATTAGACCCGATATTTGTTCTGTCATTGGCATGGTTAACAGATATTATTCTAATTCGGGACAGGAGTATTGGATAGCAATAAAACATATAATCAAGTACCTGAAAAGGATTAGAGATTATGTGTTCATTTATCAGGCAGATGGTTTAGTACCTTTAGGGTACACAGACTCGGATTTTCAGTCATATAAGAATTCCTAAAAATTTACATCGGGATATGTGTTTGTCTTGAAAAGTGGAACACATCAAGAGTAAATATCACCTAATACGAGAGATCGTATATAGAGGTAATGTAGATGTGGCCAAGATAGTATCGGTGGACAACCTTGTATATCCTTTTACAAAGAGCTTACCAGCTAAAACTTTTGACAGTCATGTAAAAGGCATGAGAGTCAAATATATGGTAGGATTCTAAGAAAGGGTTTCTCCCTTTCAGGCATGAAATCACTTTATCTAAGGATCAGTGTCCTAAGACACCTATTGAGATAAAGAAGATGAAGGCTATTCCTTATGCTTCGACTGTAGGAAACCTCATATATACTATGCTTTGCATTAGACCCAACATTTGTTTTGTCATTGGCATGGTTAACAGATATTATTTTAATCCGGGGCATGAGCATTGGACAACAATAAAACATATAATCAAGTACCTAAAAAGGATTAGAGATTATGTGTTCATTTATCAGGCAGATGGTTTAGTACATTTGGGGTACACAGACTCAGATTTTCAGTCATATAAGAATTCCTAAAATTTTACATCGGGATATGTGTTTGTCTTGAAAAGTGGAACACATCAAGAGTAAATATCACCTAATACGAGAGATCGTACATAGAGGTAATGTAGATGTGGCCAAAATAGTATCGGTAGACAACCTTGTATAATTTTACAAAGACCTTACTAGCTAAAACTTTTGACAGTCATGTAGAAGGCATGAGAGTCAGATGTATTGTAGTATGATTTTGAGTATAAGTGGAAGATTGATAGGGTTGTATACTAAAAACTATAGTTTTGGTTTTAATATTTAATTTTATTTTTTAATAAAATTAATTTTTTATTTTATGAGAATCTTAATGAGTATTGTATGCGTTTCATTGTTTAATGTTGTGCATGGGTGTCTTTTATTTTACATAATATTTAATTTGGTGTGTAGAGTTTGGTTTACACACAGAAGACTAGATTATTGGTTCTTGTAAAATATAAGTTTTTAGTTTATATTTTTAGATGAAATTAGACACACCATCAATACGACTGTAGCACAATATTTTAGTAGATCTGTCTTGATTACGATGAACGGTAATTGTTTCGACAGTTGTTTCGACTCATTATGTTAGTACACTTTGTGTGTATTAAACAGGATCAAGTTGGGGTAATTAATTTTATACTGACTTTATAAATTAATTTATACCACATGTTTATTATGAGTGCTTATACTCTTAATTCTAAAATAATTATTATTTTTATATTTTTAATATTCATTGTTTTAATTCATTAGATGGTGCGATCTTGAATATGCTTATAATTTCGGTGAGTTAGATAACAATATTAATTATTTTGTGAATATTAATTATTGACGGAATTCACGTCCCGAAAGATCAGGATTGACGATACCCCCTTAAAAATATTATAAGTTTTGACCGAGCCAAACCCTACAGGTAGATTTAATTATTCGACAGTCAAATAAGTTAAGCAGAAGGTCTTAAAAAAATTTTAAGAAGCCGATTAAATATAATTGTCAGCAATTTAATTTAATCGATGGGTATCAAAAATCTTAGCATGAGGAGAATAAATAAACATTTAATAATAGGAGTTTGATTACTCGGTTTTGAGAATATGGCTAGCAGTGCAATTATAATTCTTTAGTGAAATGAATTATAATTAATATTTTTATGAAATTGCTTCTGGGTTAAGGTAGATTTTCATAATTACATTGGGAGCCCAAGTCATATTTACTCCGCAGGTTCCTGTTGTAATCTATTTATATGTTGTTATAAAATCTGACGCCATAATTCATATTATTCACTCAATAATTAGGTGGCTAGGATTTTCACATTCTTTGAAAGTCCTAAGCCTAATCAAGAAGGTTTTAAAGAACACGATAAATCAAAACTCACACTTTGTTTGTGTTTAGCATTCGGAAATACAACAGACGATTTGTGTCAGAAATTTGACTATAAGTCAAAAATTGCGATGGATTGTTGATTGAAAATTATTATTGCAACTGAATTATCTAACCAAATTTTGAAAGGTATAATCCTAAAATCAATTTTGGAAGTTTTACCGAGTTTTATTTTAATTGATCGATATCAAAAGTTTTAATCTGGAGTCGATTTCGGTATTTGCCCATCCAATTTTTTTTTTTACTAAAATGATAGACATAATCTTAGAATCTTGGCAGTTTGCCCCAACATGGCCATGGTGGAGCTGAGTAGGAAAAACTTTTCTGCGTCGTTAGGATCGATTCTGACCGTTTTGAGCTCTTCCACGGCTTTATCCCTGACCTCTCCCCCAACGTCCTCCAAGATAGGCTGGTTTGCCACTTCAACCACTTTGACCTCCTCAGCTTGGATCTTAGCTCTAAGAGTTGCTACGAAGTAATTTTTGGAGGCAGCTTGGTCTCCGTAGACGACCTCCACCCCTTCTACGGTGGGGAAGTTTAGTATTTGATGATACGTAGAGGGGACAACCTTTAATTCATGCAACCAGGTGCGCCCCATGATGGCATTGTAGGCTGAAGGTACATCTACCACCAGGAAGTTGTTTAAGAGCACCACCGTCCCTGCCCTGACTGGGATAGTGACTCTCTGCAAAGGCCAAACTAGCTGACTCTCCCCAAAGACCAGACTAGATGTGAGTTGAATCCAACGAGTAGAGTGTGGGATGGGGTCAGATCTCGGTCGCTAAGGCAGAGCTTCTTAAAGAGGTCACAGTACATTACCTTGACCGAACTCCCTAGGTCAATCAACACACGTTTAACCTCAAAGTCAAAAAGGTTAAGTGATACCACCAAAGCGTCGCTGTGGGGTTATTGCACCTGTTCAAAGTCTTCCAGGTATTGCAACTAATGCAAATGATCAACCACAGTTAAGAAAAAACAGTAATCAAAAACATTGTTCCCTCGCAGAATGTACCATCGCGAAAAAAATGATTTAATCCTATGTACCGACTCCATCACAAGGGGATAGAGGTAACAACTATAGACTCCTGTCCATTACCTAGCCATGAATCACTTAAAACCTGCTATCTAATAACAAGTTCTATACGGAGCACCACGACGAACCGTTTATTTATGGGTGACAATCGGAGGGTACAAAGCACCCAACCAACTCAATTTACAAGGGCTAACCCAAAGGTATAGAGCACCAACGCTGCGCACGTTTCTGGATTTACACCGAGGGCAACTCGTGCCAAATACACCTCATCCGTGTACATCTAGATAATCATTCTCAAAAATCGAACCATTTCACAATATACATTATACATGTATATATAGATCCATCCATCAACATGGAGATCAAACAAAATGTTTTCAAAATGTTTTTTTCCTTTTTCAACAAAACGTTTAAAAACCTGAGACTCAACCCCGTGGGTTAGCTCCAAACCTCCGAAACATGATTTGTCGAGATATTTCATAAAATTACCACTTTCACCGTTTTCAAGAACACCCTTTGAAAATCCAACACCCACAAGTATATTATGTAATAAAGCAAGAAAAGCGTAAAACATGCTTTTTATCCGAAACAAAGTTTAAACATAAAACATGATATATAAGCATTTCAACCAGAAAAAAAGCATACAACTGAATGTAGCGTAACTGGCCAACCATCATTATCACGTCCCGACACCTAGGTCACGTGAGGCACCCACAAACAAACTCCCAAGGAGCAAGAAATTTGATAAAAGTTCTACAAAGGATGAAAAATAACATTTCCCAAACATTTGGCCAAAAACGAATGAAAAACGGTTTAGAAATCTTGACACACCTTCACTCTTTTGGTCATAACGTTTTCTACAAAAAGAATTTTAAGGTGAGAGAGGTGCCATTGGAAAGAGGACTTCTGGGCTTCAATTTTATTACAAAAACGACCCAATTTTGAGTCCGGATGAGGGAGATAACATCAGACCAAAACGGCCATGCGCAGCTAGTCCGCTCGAGCTGATGTCGGGCGCTCGAGCGAGCTTCCACTCGAGAAAAATCCAGAAATTTTTGTTCTTGAGATCTAAGCCCCCAAAACTCTCAAACACTCATTAACCATCATCTCAACCACAAATTAAAGCCTCCAAACACCTTTTTAACACCCTCGGATATATCCAAACCTGAAACTACCATAGAACCTCGAAAGGAACATTTCAAAACTCGTTTTCATCCAACCGAAATCAACACAAATGCCTTTTTAAACCAAAACCAGGTTTAATGAACCATACATCGGTTGTCCATGCATTTTTAACCGATCAAAATATCTGTAATTGCACGTAGTACGCTTAAACAGCAGTAGAGTCTAGAATTCTATCTCGTTGAACTAAAAGCTCGACGTCTCGATCCACGTGCAAAAAAGAACTTCGTCGAAATGAAATTCTATCCGGATGAAAACGTAGACCATGATGCCGATACTAAGAATGTGCTGTCTGATCGTCAAAACTCGAACCCTGGGCCCCCGAGAAGTTAGAGAGAAGGCAGAGAAAAAAAGGAGAAAACTTAGGAGTTATGTTTTGAAAATATCTAACTCCAGATATTTATAGGCCTCCAAAATATCTTTTTTTTTTGAATTTTTGAAATTCGCACCGCAACTTTTCGCAGCCCCCAAGACTAACCCCGCAAAATCTCTGAACCCGAACATACGTCAAAACCACATTTTTGTAGAATCTGGCGCCAAGCCTCAATCGCTCGAGCGCCCAACCACCGCTCGAGCGGACCCCTGTCGACATACTCCTCTGCCATACCATCGCTCGAGCGGACAACCACTGCTCGAGCGGTCACCATTCAGACCCACTCTCTGCCACCAGCCCGCTCGAGCACACACCCACCGCTCGAGCGGTCAACGATGGGAGAAAAATTGAACAGAAGATGCAAGATCAAACTTAAATTCTTACTCCCGTCAACACTTAGCTCATTTTCCCAAAAAAAAAAACAGGTCAGGGTCTCACAACTTTCCCCCTCTTAAGGAAATTTCGTCCCTGAAATTCAACACTGCAACAACACTGCAACTCAAGCCAACACTGTCCCACAACCATCAACAATCTTTGAAGCAAACCAACAATACCGTACAATAGCAAAATACCCCAGCAACTGAAATCCCAAACCTGCCGTCACACGAGGTAAACACAACTTGAAGATTTAACCACCACACACACTGCCCACACGTGCAAGTCTAGGAAACTTTCGCTAAATGCTGGATCAAGATCCAATTCTCGCTGTCCAACCCCAATACAGAACTCTCGCCAAAAACAACTACTCCAGCGACAAATGCAAAGCAAGAGACCAATCCGCTACGGTACTTGATCCCAAATACTCTCTACGCCTGAACATAGAGACTACCACAAATTGGCTCAATCACACCTCACAATGCACACTAAGGACTATCTTTGCGAGTCAAACACAGGACATCGAATCCCGACATCGATCACACAAAGTCACAAACTCCACACCCAAATTTTACCCAAGTTCTGACGATCACCAGACAACCACAGACTTTGATACCACGCCATCACCCTATCGACGCCAACATCTTCATCACTAAAGCTGTCATGATGCCGATCCACGAGCAACAACACAACGCTCGACTCCAGAGAGAAGCATACTTACTCACCTAGACATCAAAGAACACATCTCAGCAGACCCTCAAACCGTCATTCCCAATCTGATCTTTCATCACAAGCTAGTATTCTCACCCAGGAGGAGCATTATGTGGTACACCATTGTCCTCGATAAGGTCCCACACAACTGAAAATCGACCTGGCATCACAGTCACAAGGTCACCTGACTCCAGCAAGTCACTCGACCAAACACCTCACGTAAACAGAACATCGCATAGGTATCCAGCAACCTATAACAATCAAATTATAACTCCCGTGCAACAGCACGTCACTGCATATTACTGCACAACTTAACGTCTCGCCATCAGCTCACTAGTACCAAGGCTACAGACCAATCTCAAATCAAACACGATCTTCGTTGTCTGTCAAAGTAAACACAATGATGGTCATCCGACAAGGCAAACATGATGCTAATCATCCCACATCAGCCCCAACGCAGAAGACATACATCAATTCCTTGAGTCCCCAGACTCGTCCGTCGGGTAACTAACCAAGACTTACAGCTTACACTCAGCTATTTACCTCACATCCAGAACTCACACGGCCCTTCCGTTCCCAACTAAACAATCACGTCGGTCCAAACATGCCACACCAACCAAGGCTTCTCCAACATCATACTCTCGGGACCAACATCTATTCAAACAATCGTTATGCCAAAGCACAACACATACCATAGTCGATAGCCATTCCTCGACTCCAAGAACTCTATGCAGTTCCAAGTCCTCAAACAGAGAAAAAGGTCAAACTCACAAAAGTCTACCAGAAATCCACCATATGCATATCACAGCCGCACTATTCCGACAAAATTCTCGCTCTATCATGAGCTAAAAGAACAACCATACACACCCATAATGGTCGATGATCCTCAACTGATCACTGCAAAGGAACTCTATGTATCGACACCGACGCCCTTATCAACTAACATCCTTGGTCTAACAACTCGACCTCATAGGGAACACAACCCTACTGGTTCAACCATCTGTTAAAACCATACTGACTAGGTTTCCACAACCTATCATATGTACCACACTCATACGTACTCTTTTTTGGTCTTTTACCGTGGGAAAATACCAACCCCATCGTGTGATTCTTTACGGTCTTTAACAGCGAGAGCAATCGAATCCCAAGTCACACACACAGATGTTTAACACCCAAAAAGCATGAAGAACCCGTCTTCCAATCACTTGATCCTAGCGATACACGTCCCTGAGTCACAACTCCAAGGGTCACAACACGAATACAAATCCACTGAGAACCCACAGTCTCAGGACACAACCAAAACCTGAGCCAAATAAGAACCTGGCATCTCTATCCACCTGAGATGAAACAACTCGTACCAGACAATCATCTTCAAAACAATCGTCTACGAGAAAACTCTTTTTCTCCTTCCATCCAAAGGAAAGAGATGGGCTAACAAGAAACCATCACCCAACCTCAGCGTACTAGGAGTACTCCTCAACACTTAGCCTCTAATCACTCTATAAGTCCTACCTCGAGGCCACATCGACTACAGTCACACAGCTGCTGTTAACTCCGTTCACAATACTCAAGTCATCCGCTATACCAAGTTCTCTCTGACCTCATTTACACATGTGAACACTATCAATCCACGTACCTGGTATAACACATACCATTGCGCCCAAAACCTCACTTCACAAGGTTGTGCTACACCACCTAACTCTTGCTAGGCGCACCACGATCACGTCACGGCCTCTCCGAGTAAAGGAAACCTGATCTAGAGACCCCTCATCCAGAGTTACTAATAACCCTAACAACCATGCAGACACCTTCTATACTTTTGCACTCAAAACACACCTTGACCACAGGCATCGTACCCTACGATTCCCCACCTATCACCCCAGGCCAACCAAACCACACGGTATACTGCTGAACCTTATTACTCCACACTACGTTCCCACGGGCAAACAATATACACATCTCTGAACCTAAGGTGGAACACAAACAACTTTCGATCACACTCGAGATACATCTTCTCAGCACTAAGCCAACCACACTGTCGAACTTGTCGATGATCCTTTCGAACCTCATGCACCCGGCATGATTCCCAAACACGATCTCCTAATCACTAGGATCTCGACCAAACCACGAACCTGCATTTCTGTAGAAATCTCACGAAATTGATACTCGTCGCAGGAATCCCTACACATTCCCATACGGCCTCAACCCATGCTCTTCTCAGCATATCTACAACCCATACTCATTCTCATATCCTAGAGCTCACGCACTCGGAACTCAATTCTCAAACCTCAAAAGGTATACAACGTCCCAGGTCAACAAAACCACTAGGACTACCAATAACATGCTGCCTAAGGAATGCCTCCAGAACCACTCATGTCATGTTGTCCCAACATACACCCGGCCAAGGATTATCTTGCTCCCATCCACTATGTTCCCGTCCATACTCCATCCTCGGTATACGGCTCATGACATAGCATGGCTCAAGACGTACCTAATCCATCACACGGCCGAAACCACATACAACAAACCTTAACCGAAAGGGACTTCCACTATCCATAATCTAATCACAACGACTAATTTCTCAGAGTTTCAAACACCCTATCACCTCTGCTCACAAGGCTATCCTTACAACTTCCGGTAACTTACTCTTAAGCGAAGCCAGCTACCCAAGCCAAAGCCATCAACCAAGCTTCGACTATACCTGAACAAAACTCTTCTCAAGCCCTCAACGGTTTTCCAACCAAAGCTGACCTCACATGGCTAAACCCAACTCACTGAGGAGTTCCACAACATACCAGGCAATCGATGCTCAACCCATAACCATACATCTGCAACTGATAACAACTGAGTCACAGATAACCAAACCCAAACCACGGTCTCATCGCCTCTAAGGGTATACAGGATAACTTTAATTTTCTTTCAGTGCACCTTTTTCTTTTTTTCTTTTCTTTCTTTTATTTTCTTATAATGTTAGCTTAATGTTCCTTCATTAGCTTTTATTTTCTTTTTTTTTTCTTTCTTTTCTATAATTTTATTTTCTTTTCATAATACTTATTCTATCTTTCTTTTTTTTCATTAAACCTAAAAATCATAAAAAGTCCTTTAAGCTAATCTTCTTTTTTTTAAATTAATTCTCTTCTCTTTATTTTTTTTTCTTTTTGTTCTCTTCTATCTCTTTTAAAGAAAATATAAAAAGTAAATAGTTAGGTTTTCTTTTTCATTAGTTTAATAACATGTTCTAACTTTTTTTTAGCATAATTCTTCTTTTGTGAACTTTTTCTTTTCTTTTAAATCTTTAAATTCTCTTTTTTTATAATACCTTTATTTTTTTTAGTTTATTTGTTAGTAAACTCTCTTTTTTTATATATATAGATTTTTTTATGCACCTTTTATTTTACATTTAGTCTTAAATATTCACCATATCAATGTTTCTCTAAATGTATGTTTTAATATACATGTTTTTAGTTATTTTGAAATTATGTTTAGGATAGCTTAGTTTATTTCTTACTAGCAATTCATGTTTATGTAATTTTAACAATTTCTAGCATATTTTTGTTCTTTTATTTGAATCATGTTGTTTAGATTGTTTTAATAATATTGCATGTGGGTGTATTCCATATATTCTTTAGTTAGAAATTGCATACCGTAGAACTTAGGAATTCATCCCTTTATTTGTCCTAATTTGGAGTGCTATGTACATATTTTATGTATTTTTCATATTTGATTTTGGGTGTTCTCTCTTTTCTTAAACTATTTTTATTTGCATGCATTTGAGAAATCTTATTAAAGAACCAATGATGATTAGTAGATGCCAATCTTACGGTTGGGCGAACGAGGTGCCTAACACCTTTCCCGATTCATACCTTAGCTCCCGAATCCTCTTTCTCTGGTTAAACGTTTTAAGATCAGTAGCCATTTTTACTTTTCTTAGTTTTTTTTAAAAACTAAGTGTCGACTCCATTTTCAACATAAAGGAGTTTTCAAAATTTGACTTTCAAAGTGTTAAAATATTTTTTAAACATCTTTGAATCCCCATATTTTTGAAATATTTTCAAAACTCCTAAATCCCAACACCACACCTTCATTTTCTCTATCTCATCAGGTGTCTTAGGATACTGATCCTTGGATAGAGTGATTCCATGCCTAAAAGAGAAAAACTCTTTCTTGAAATCTTGCATGCTAAAATGAGCAAGGATATCATCGATATATTTTACTTGTGATAAGCCCAACATCCTTTGTTTCCGATCTCGCATAAGCTTGATCCCAAGGATGTGACTCGTTTCTCCCAAGTTATTCATATCGAACTGCCTAGATAACCATAGTTTAACCGTAGATAATGCCCCCACATCATTTTTGATGAGTAAGATATCATCTACATAAAGTACTAGAAAGATCACCACACTTTCGTCACGCTTCTTGTACACACAGGACTTATTCGGACTCTGATCAAAATTATAAGACTTAATGGCTTGATTAAACCTTGTGTTCTAAGACCTTGATGCTTGCTTAGGTCCATGAATGGATCTCTTGAGCTTACATAACATGTGTTCCTGTCCCTTTGTAATGAATCCATCTGGTTGTATCATATAGATACACTCATCAAGACTTCCATTAAGAAAAAGCTATCTTGACATTCATTTATCATATTTCATAGTTGAAATGAGCAGTAATGGATAAGAGAATACAAATAGACTTAAGCATGGCTACTGACAAAAAGGTTTTCTCATAATCGATCCCTTCTTTCTAAGTGAACCCTTTAGCAACAAGCCTAGTTTTGAAGGTTTCAACATTCTCATATGCTCCTCTCTTTCTCTTGTAGATCTACTTGCATCTAATGAATTTTATCCCTTCGGGTGGTTCTACAAGTTTTTAGACCTGATTGGAATATATAAATTCTATCTCCGAATTTGTTGTCCATTGCCAAAGATCTACATCTTTGTCTTGAAGTGCTTCATTGTAGTTATAGGATTTGGTATCTAATTCTACTGGGATCCTATCAAAAGACTCTCCCAAGAACATATACTGATTAGGTTGATGAACAACCCTCCAACTACGACAAGGCATTACCTGTGTCTGTGTAATAGCAGTAACATGCTGTGTAGAATTTGAACCCTGTGAATCAACACTCTGTTCTTGATTTGCAACCATCTCGATAATTCTCCCACTACGACGAGGTAATGGAATATCAGTGACTTGTTCTTCCGTTCTACTAGTATTTTTTTCAATTTTTTCATAACAATGTTACTTCTAGGCCTGTGATCGATAATATAATCATCTTCCAAGAATCGGACATTGGTGCTAACAATGACCTTTTGATGCTTAGGATTATAAAATAGACCACCATTCGTTCCTTTGGGATACCCCACAAAAAATAGACTTCTGTCCTCGATTTCAACTTACCCGCGTTCCTTTCGGCACATGTGCTGGACACTCCCAAATCTAAATGTGTTTTAGACAAGGCTTACGCCTGGTTCACAATTCTATGGGAGTAAAAGGTACTGACTTAGATGGTACCATATTCAGAATGTAAGCTACTGCCACCAAACTGAGTCCCCAAAACAAATCGGGTAAACCTGAATAACTCATCATTGATCTTACCATCTCCATAAGAGTTATTCTTTCTTTTTGCTACACCATTCTGTTGCGGAGTGCCAGGTGTCGTCAACTAGGATATAATCAGCTCTGAAAATAAGTAATCCTTAAACTCTCCAAAGAGGTATTCTCCACCACGGTCGGATCGTAGTGATTTAATACTTTTACCCATACGCTTCTCTGCCTCCACCTTGAATTCTTTGAATTTTTCAAAGCATTCAGACTTTCGGTGCATCAGGTAAATGTATCCATACCTCGAGTAGTCATCAATAAAACAAATAAAGTACTCAAAGTCACCTATAACCCAGATAATCATAGGACCGCACACATCAGAATGAACCAGCTCCAACGGTTTTTTTGCTCTATAGCCTTTGGTAGAAAATGGCCTTTTGGTCATTTTACTTTCTAAGCAAGATTCACAAACTGAAAGTGCATCCACTTCTAGTGAACTCAAAAGTCCATCTGCTACCAGTCTGTTGATCCTTTTTAGATTAATATGACCCAAGCGTAAATGCCAAAGAAACGTTTGGTTCATTAAATAATAAAATTTTATCTTACATAGTAAATTAGATATGTTATTCATTTTAGTTAGTTGTAGTGCATAAGAGATTTGAGTAATAATATAAAAAATTTTCACCAATGTATCAGAACAGATAACCCATTTATTATCCTTAATAACTACAGAATTATTAAAATAAATCAAATATTTACCTTTAGATGAATTCATCTCATTGGGAGGACGTCTACCATCCTTCATAAGACCAGACATGCCAATTCTTTTAATTTTACTATTTAGGCAACTGACCCTGTCAAGTAAAATTAAATAGCCGACATAGCTTCAGTCCAGTATATAATAGTTGTGACTCAGTTAGAAATGATACTATTATATACAGCTAAGTGTTAATAATCACCTAATTCCAAATCAATTACTTCGCAATGAACCCTTTAGTTGGAGAAGTGATCTACACTAACAATTATTCAGAATTATCCCTAAATGAGGTTTGTACTGGCGATACCGTAATTAATCTATCCGTTGGGGAGGAAGGCCTTACTGCCGATACGCAGGATTTAATTGCATCGCCGACAAACTGGTGATGGAGACCGTAGAATTTATTTGTGAATAGATTTTCTCTCCCACTTAGATTTTTAAAATATTTTTTTAGCATTATAAAAATTTATTTAATTAAAATAAATTTATTAATTTCAATAAATCACACTATCTTAAAAAATCAAACATCTTTCTGTGTACACGGTTCCAAAGATTCTGATTTATTAAACTATCTTTCCGTGCTTAAATTCGTAACAAATAAAATTTAATAAATACAAAATATTTCCTTCAGCTTTTCAACTAAGGCAGTGATTAAAGATATTTATTTATTTTATTTTTCATCCCTTATTTTTTTTAAAATAATAATTTATTTTGATTAAATATTTTTTTCATAATTATACAAAAAAAATATGTTTCCATTTAATTAATTCAAAATCTAGAATTAATTTTCACATTTTTTAAGATATCTGATTTTATAAAAAAAATCATCTTAAATGTGATATTTTGTAAAAACTAAAATAACTAAAATTTTTCTATTTAATTAAAATTAATTAATTAAAAAAACTTAATATTATTTTTTTTTGCAAAATATTTTAATTAAAACTTAATTTTCAAATTAATTAAAATAACATGATAAATAAAACAGATATGTAATCATCCAC
>JAOTRH010049272.1:0-19497 GCA_034768845.1 Heliamphora exappendiculata | reverse complement strand
CTTTATTTCATTTCTATTTTATTTTCTTGTAATATTAATTTAATACTCTATTTTATTTTATTTCTAGTTTAATATTTTCTTTTCTAAAACTTTTATTTTCCATTTTTTTCTTTTCTTCCAATAATAATGTACTTTTTTTTCCTAATATTTTTTTTCTTTGCTTCCTTACAATGTTTAATTTAGTACTTCTTTTTGTTTTAACTTTAGTTAATCTTTAATACTAACATGACTTTTCTCTTTTTTTTTTCTTTGTAATGTAGTATTTATTTATTTATTTTTATAAAAGCTCTACTTTCTTTCCCTTTTTCTATAGCTTCATTTTCTTTTCTCAACACCCTTTTTTTAATTTTTCTTTTATTCTTGGTAAATTCAAAAATCACAAAAGGATTTTCAAGTTAATTTGCATGCACTTTTAAATGTTAGTATAATTTTCTCCCATTTGTTTTATTTTCTTTTGTCTCTTTTAAAGCATAAAACGTCAATAGTTAAGTAGTATTTTCTAACCTTTTTATTTTAGCATAATTTTTCTTTTGTAAAGTTTTTCTTCTCCTTTAAATCTTTTTTTTGTTATAAAATCCTTCTTTTAAATTTCTTTGTTAGTAAGTTTTCCTTTTTAATGAAGGAATTTCACATGCTTTTGTTTTGGTTTTGATAATTTATGCATGTTAGTTTAGTATTATGCTTAAAATAGTTTAGCTTATTTTTGTAGCAAATTCATGTTTAGGTAATTTTAACAATTCAACTATGCTTTTGCTATTTTATTTAAATTATGATAGTTAGCTTATTTTTGTGAATATTGCATGTATCTTTTAGTTGAAAATTGCATGCCTTAGGACTTAGGATTTTATTCCTTTTATTTGCTCTAATTTAGATTGCTATGTACATATCTTATGTATTTTCTATATTTGATTTTGGATGTTCTCTATTTACCTCCATTTTCTTTATGTGTATACATTTGAGAAATTCTATTAAAGAACCAATGATAATTAGTAGTGGCCAACCTTATAGTTGGGCAAACGGGGTGCCTAACACCTTCCTCAATTCGTACCTTAGCTCTTGAACCATTTTTCTCTGGTTAACATTTTCAAGATCAGTTGCCATTTTTGTTTTTCTTAGTTTTTCTCAAAAACTAAATGGTTACTCTAGTTTCAACAAAGCAGAATTTTCAAAATTTGGCTTTTAAGCTGTTAAAATATTTTTCAAACATATTTGAATTCCCTTATTTTTGAACATTTTCCAAAATCCCAAATAAGATGGCTAGACTTAAAAGCATCATTGGTTCTTAATAGAAAATTCTTATTTTTATTTTCGCATGCATATGCATTGTTCTTCAAACCCCCCTACTTAGTCGACCTGACGCCCTGAACGTACATCCGTTTCGGAGATTGTTGGGAAGGCGGGCAACCTTTACTGACTGTACGCTATCATAGGTGTAGTAAAAGAGATCAGGTGTACTATTTGACCATGTTTTGTATGGGAGGTATATACTCGGCTCTATTTAGAAGGTACTCTGTTCAATTGACCAAAATCGGCCTTTTACAAATAGGGAACTTAGAACCCCCCATTAGGTGCTGCTGACCCTGGTAGGATTATGTGTTTTTTTTCATTATATGTGTTGTTTGTGTATTGTTAGGATTATTTTGTTTGGGCTTAAGCTAGTTCCTTTCCCGAGTTCGGCCCAAGTTTTCCGTTATCCTTTGATTAGGTTAGCTTTTTCCTCGGATTTTTACCCGGACTTTGTCTTTCACCATATTTGGTTCTTACGCCGTAGTTTTCTTTTCGGGGTCCTGCTCGTGTTTTCTTTTAAAGCCTTTAGGGTAGTTTCTCTCTCCTTTAAGTTCTTCCTGGGTCGTTGGTTTCGTCCTCCTTGACATAGGCTCGCTTATTTCTAACCCTTGTCATACCCGTGAGAGTTAGTTCTTTTCTGTTATGCTGCCTATTTTTCCTTAGAATTTTTAGGTTGAACCAATCCAGTCAGCATAGCTTTGTTTTCTTGTCGGAGTGCTCTCCGTTTTAGACAAACCTTCCCCCTAGAATTTAGTTGATCCCCTTCTTAGCCATCATTCTATTTTTTGGGTCGTCCTTTTGTTATGCTACTAGTATGAGCCCAGTAGGGGCATTATTTCAGCTTAAGTGATTATTTGCCTATGGTTTGCTATTTTGAAAATCTGGGATGTTTGCTACTTGTCATCAAAATTCTTGTCTGGGAAGTGTTTTGATATTGGTTATTTTGCATCTAGCAATCCAGGTTTTCTTCGGGTCTCGATCATTGAGCCAGAAAGATAACAGTCGACTCGCATTTGGGTAAGATCAGGGTTAGGTAGACTCTATGGAATATCTGAATAGCCAGCTGAGTCATCAAAAATGGAAGAGAATGAAGTTAACTTGACAGCTCTGATGAGAGTTATTACTGAGATACAGAGAGCTGTGGAGCAGTAGACCCAAGCTCAAAACCAATGCTAGACACAGATTTGGGCAATTTAAGCCTGTATGCCTGTTGTACAGCCAGAGGATACAAATGAGAATGGCGAGGACTTCTGGGATGATAACCAAGGACAGGAGGCACCGCAAGTTGTTGTGTTGCCTCGAGTTCCCTGCCCGATGGTGGTAGAAGAAAAGAACACTGCACAGTTTAGAGAATCTACATTGGCTAAGAAAATCGATTGAATGGAGAAGGTCCTTAGAAAGGCCAAGGGAGTCGAGGAATATATGCTCGATGTAGGGGGACTCTTCCTGTTTCCAGACGCCAAGCTCCCGGATAAGTTTAAAATGGCTGATATGAAAATTTTTTACAGAATCGGAGACCCCCAGATACATTTGAGAATGTATGTTGGTACCCTTGCTCCCATGGGTATTGATGACCAATTGAAGGCTTAGTTGTTCCACCGGTCACTCTCTGGAGCAGCTCAAAAATGGTTTCTCTCCCTAGATATTGTAAAGACTAAAACCTGGGAAGACATAGCTATGACATTTGTCATCCAGTACAGTTCTAATATCCAACTGGACGTGACCACTCGGGAGCTGAAAACCACCCGTCAAGAAAGTAGAGAGTCATTTGTGAACTTTCTGACCAGGTGGAGGAAAAAGGCAGCTAAAATGACAAACCGTCCAACAAAAAAGGAACAGGTGAGGATTATAGTCAAGAATCTCTAATCTCCACTGAAGCGTAATTTGATCACGCAGCTGCTCTCCACATTCGAGCAGTTATTTGATGCCGGAGTTCAGATAGAAGATGCAATCCAGTCTGGTGATATCGATGAGGCCAAGCCAAACCAAAAGCCGAGAAGACCTTACCCATCCAACAACCAAAACTATCACACCTCTTCCACTAACCCTGCATCTCGCTCTAATGAGGTGAATTTGCTAAACCCCTAATCAGATCGACTGAATTCTTCACCTTCATCACCTCATCCCAAAAATAACCAGACGTTGCAGCCGAAAATGCCAAGAAGAGTTTTCACTCCCTTTAATATCTCTCTGACCACAGCCCTGAATCGACTTATTGAGAAAGGGTTGATAAAGCTTCTTGATCCAATGACGCCTCCTAACCCTTTACCGCTACGCTACGATCCCATCCTATATTGCTCATACCATCAGAGCCATGGACACCCAACTGACAACTATCTGAAACTTCGCTATGACATTCAGGATCTCATTGACAATAAGGTCATTCCACCTCCATTTGCACCGAATGTCACAGCTGGTTTTTAAATTCTTACAATTTGCATGATTCAAGTCTCGTGTCAAGTCGGAGTCTTGTAAGTCTTTGCTTTATTCAGATCAGTTGGATATCGAGTTAGAGAGCGCGTCTGTCTGTGCACCCTCTTCTTCTGCTTTCGATTTTATAATCCCTACTCTCTTTGATATCAATGAAATAAATGAAGATTTTGATTATTCTGTTTTGCATATTTTATTTTGTACTCTTTCTAATGATTTTGAATTTAAAGGGGATGTCCCTGAAGAATTAAAATCTTTAACAAAAAGAGAAGAAAAAATGCGTGACCAACCAATAGTTGAAGAAACTTTGTAAATAAATCTGGATAATGAAATTAACTCACAAATTGTTCAAATTGGTTCTTCTTTATTTTCAGCTGAACGTGAACAATTAATAATAATTTATTAAAAGAATTCAAAGACATTTTTGCATGATCATACGAGGATTTGTTCGAAATTGATCTCGATATTATCCAACACCATATTTCTTTGTATCCCAATACTCAACTGGTCAAACAGAAATTGAGAAGGATGTGGTCAGAATGGGCTCTGAAGATCAAAGAAGAAGTCATTAAGCAGATCAACGCTGGATTCCTTATATTAACCGAGTATCCGAAGTGGGTGGCCAACATTGTACCGATCTTGAAGAAGGATGGACGCATCAGAGTTTGTGTGAATTTTTGGAATCTCAAAACGTTAGTCCGAAGGACGACTTTCCACTACTACACATTGACGTCTTGGTAGATGGCATAGTGGGGCACGCTCTTTTATTGTTTATAAATGGCTTTTTTGGGTACAATAAGATCTTAATGGAGCTTATGGACAGAGAAAAGATGACATTCATTACATTGTGGGGCACCTACTGTTACCGCGTGACACCATTTGATTTGAAGAATGCATCGACAACCTACCAAAGGGCTGCCAATACCTTACTGCATAACATGATACACAAGGAAGTCAAAGTGTATGTAAATGATATGATTGTGAAGTCTAAAAGATCAAGACGGCCATATCATAGTGTTGCAGAAATTCTTTGAAATGATCAAGAAGTATAAAATGTGGCACAACCCGTAGAAGAATGGCAGAAGAATTTGATGAAAGTGCTTCTCTTATTCGATGAAAGATGATTACAAATCCTATTTCGTATACAAGGATGCTAAAGGAGGATAGCTCATGCATTCAACAAGAAAGTCAAGACCTGGGCCTGGAGAGAAGGTGACTTGGTTTTTAAGGAAATTAGGGCTCTTGTATTTGATCCAAAGGGAAAGTTCAAGCTAAATTGGGCCAGGTCGTATCTGATGACCGGTGGTGCCGCAATCATCATGGACCTAGATGGCAATTAACTTGGACCAGCTCAAAAAGTACTGCCTTGAGAGAAAAATAAAAATAAAATAAAAGCTCGTTGGGTTGAAAATCGAAAAGGTGGCTCGGGCAAAGGTTAGAGCAGCTCGTAAGGCCGAAAACCTGAAATGGCGACCTTGACAAAAGTTAGGGCATCACAAAAGGAGAGTGTTAATACCCGAGAGTAAATCGAGTTCGAACTACGTTATGGGGCCTGATTCCACTTTCTTGGGATACGTAGGCAGCTTCTTTTAAGAAGTCCGGCTACCTTCTTTGTTTTAGCCATCTTTGAATCCGAGTAATGATCAATGCATATTTATCTTTGAGTTTTGATAATAAAGTCGTTTAATTGCAAAAATCGAAAAACTTTAAATAATTGGGAACCTTTTTCAGATAAACATGGAATTTTCATTATTTCAGCTGTAGTCACAAGGTTTTGAAAATAAAAGGCAGGCACGGGAGTCCCAAACTCTAAATAATGAACAAAGCTACAAAATTCTAAAAGAAAAATAAATATCTCAGATCTTCCTTCTCTTTGCTACTTGTTCTTCTCCATCTTCTTTGTTTCTACTCTCTTTATCCTGAACCAATCACGCCTTGTACTCTTAGGGGAGCTCAGTGTGGGGCAACTCCTGCATCTCCATCAATGAATGGAATGGCCAAGCCTCCAGATACCATGCAAAAAATGGGGACTAGAGGAAGGATGAATTAATACTATCCCATACACTGTGGAATATGATATGATCTCGACCAAACTGCCTCATGATCCGGTGTGGATAGTAGAAAGTGGACAGCTGTAGACGAATCAACAAGACATCGAGATGGTCCATAATGGTCAAAGTCAAAAAAGGGAATTCGCCACGAAAAGCACTGCCAAGTGATGTCTCTTCCAGTTACCGAAGAAAGATACTGTCTCCAAGCCGCTTCAATAGTGCATATCGGGTAAAAATGACGATGAACCAACGAAGAATGAAACCTTTCAGCCACAAAGATGTTTAATGAACATGGAAGGTATTGGCATGAGCTCCTGTAGGACGATATTAAGAATAACGGTGAACTCCTCTACAGTGGGGCATAACTTTTCAAGACCAAAGCAGAAAACATGAACTCGTGGATCCTAAAAGCTGTGTAGCAGCCCTCAACAATGGTTCCTTGATCCAAGCCCTGGTGCGCTAGGCAAACTTCTTTCAAATCCTAGTCATATGCGAAGCATTGTCTAGGTCCTAGGATCATAAGACGATCCTTAGGTTCCCTAAGCCTTGGCGAGCCACACAAATCTCTCAAGCTCTAGACAAACTAGGCACCCTAAGCCCTGATTTTCCAGGTAAACCCTGCATGTCCTAGTAGAAGACTAGGAACCCCAAGCCCTAAAGATTAGGCACCCTAAGCCTTGGTGCACCAGACAAATCCTTTTAACCCTAGACTCGTGTGTGAGTGACAATCCTTAGGTTCTCTCTAAACCTTAGTCCATAAGGCGTCTAGGTCCTAAGTCTAGAGGGTGTCTTAGGTTTTCTCCAAACCCTAGTCCATAAGGCGTCTAGGTCCTAAGTCCAGAAGGTGTCTTATGTTTTCTTCAAACCCTTGTCCATAAGGCATCTAGGTCCTTAGTCCAGAAGGTGTCTTAGATTTTCTTCAAACTCTAGTACATAAGGCGTCTAGGTCCTAAGTCCAGAAGGTGTGTAGGTTTTCTCTCTAAACCCTAGTCCATAAGATGTCTAGGTCCAAAGTCTAGATGGTGTCTTAGGTTTTCTTCAAACCTTAGTCCATAAGGCGTCTAGGTCCAAAGTGCAGAAGGTGTCTTAGATTTTCTTCAAACCCTAGTCCATAAGGTGTCTAGGTCTTAAGTCCAGGAGGTGTCTTAGGTTTTCTTCAAACCCTAGTCCATAAGACGTCTAGGTCCTAAGTGCAGAAGGCATCTTAGGTTTCTCAAGCCCTAGAGTGTTAGGCATCCTATGTTCCAAGCCCTAGTGTGCTAGGCATTCTATCTTTCAAGCCCTACTCCTCAGGCACCCTAAGTCTAGAAGGCGTCTTAGGTTTTCCAAGTCCTGCTCCACAGGCACCAATGTCATAATTGTTTCTTATGTGTTTTTAATGTCCCTATGATTGTTTGTTTACCTATTTTGGGATTTAAAAATAGTTTTTTAGCCTTGACTCAACTTTTAATCCCGCTTCCATCTCGAGTTTTTAGGTCTCGATTCAACCTATTAATTCGTAATTATTCTTCCCGATAAATCTAATTTTAAGCCATGACTTGGCTTTTAAATTAGTTTTATCCCACGTTTCAAATTTTTATGTCTTAACTCGACCTATTAGTTTGATATTTTTCTCGTAGGTTCTCCTCAAAACCCTAAACTAACTCGTTGGTCCTCCTCATGAACCTAAATTGACTCCTCGGTACTCCTCATGACCCTAAGCTGACTTATCAGTCCTTTCACGATATCTTTCTTGCGTTATAAATGTTTTACACTTGTCATGCATCATATTTCTTACATCTCTGTATTTTGCCCCCATGAACTACGTTTTGGTCTGATCCCTATCAAAAGGAGTACGTAGGCAGCTCGATGAAAATTTGAGTACGACTAACATCATATGCATGCTTGTGTGTTTGTGGCCTAAGATTGGCGGCTCGTTCAAATGGTTGTTGTCTTTAGATCTTTGATATAACTTGCATCATGCGTTGCTATGTAAGTTATATCAAAGAGGGGAAACTGTAGATAACCCAATTTGACCCCGCCTAATCTTAGGCGAATCCGATGATAAAAATTGGTTGAATAGTGCCTCAGTACAATCCTCGGGAAGTGATCCAAGCTCGGTATTTGAACCTGAAACCTTCAAACCAATGAAATTTTGTTGAACCATCGAAACTTGCTGCCCAAGTAAGGCAATCGCCATGTTCAATGCGGCGACCGCCATAGAACCTCTTGGAAACCCTAGCCAAAAGTGGCGACCGCCAACTCCAAACATGGCGACTGCCAACTCAAGACCGGCGACTGGCAACTTGAAAAATCCTAACGTGTTCCAAAACGTGTTAGCATCTCATTGGTTGAAGAATTCTATAAATACCGTACCCCCTGGTACGTTTTGAGGACAGAATTTGAGTGTGAGGTTAGTGAGGGAAGCTCTGCTGAGTTGTTGAGCTATTCCGAGCCCCGACGTCGAACTCCTGCCGAGATATTGAGTCCCAAACCTCCGACGCCTACATTGGAACTTTTGCTTGGATCACCACTCGAGGATTGGCACATCAAAGCACATTCCCCCAATTTGAGGATTCTTAAGCAATCCATGTACCTCCCATGGATCCCCAGTCCTTCTAATCATATTTTCTCTCTTTTGGGGTGATCGGGTTATATTTAATCTCAATTCATGTATTCGGTTTTATTTACATAGTTAATCTTGTTCATCATTTACATTGTTTCATTTAATTTAGTTGCTTTAATTTTATTTAATTTAGTTACTTTAATTTCTTAGTTTACACTTTCACACTAAGCACATTATCTTTTTCTTTAATTAATTCATTAAATTAGTGCTAACATGATTTAACGATAAGACCAAATAATGTCGTTATTGTTATGATATAAGTATTTGTATAAAAATGGTTATAATTGTCAATATTACACTAATTTAATTCTAGTATTTCATTTCTTCGCTTTCCTTTTCTTTTTATGTTAATTTAATATTCTAGCATTTATTTTATTTTTCTTTTCTTTTAGTTAGTTTAATTTCTTTTACTAGCACTTTATTTTATTTTTATTTTATTTTCTTGTAACATTAATTTAATACTCTATTTTATTTTTTTCTAATTTAATATTTCTTTTCTAAAACTTTTATTTTCCATTTCTTTTTCTTTTCTTCCAATAATAATGCACTTTCTTTTTCCTAGTATTTTATTTTTTTGCTTCCTTACAATATTTAATTTAGTACTTCTTTTTTTTTTAACTTTAGTTAATATTTAATGCTAACATGTCTTTTCTCTTTTATTTTTCTTGTAATGTAGTATATATTTATTTTTTTTATAAAAGCTCCATTTTCTTTTCCTTTTTTTATAGCTTCATTTTCTTTTCTCAACACCCTTTTTTTATTTTCTTTTATTCTTGGTAAATTCAAAAATCACAAAAAGACTTTCAAGTTAATTTGCATGCACTTTTAAATGGTAGTAGAATTTTCTCCTATTTCTTTTATTTTCTTTTGTCTCTTTTAAGGTATAAAATGTAAATAGTTGGGTAGTATTTTCTAACCTTTTTATTTTAGTATAATTTTTTTTTGTAAATTTTTTCTTCTCTTTTAAAATTTTTTTTTTGTTGTAAAACCTTTATTTTAAGTTTCTTTTTTAGTAAGTTTTCTTTTTTAATGTAGGAATTTCACATGCTTTTGTTTTGGTTATGCTTTTGATAATTTATGCATGTTAGTTTAGTATTATGATTAAAATAGTTTAGCTTATTTTTGTAGCAAATTCATGTTTAGGTAATTTTAACAATTTTTACTATGCTTTTTCTCTTTTATTTAAATTATGATAGTTAGCTTATTTTTATGAATATTGTATGTATTCTTTAGTTTGAAATTGCATGCCTTAGAACTTAGAATTTCACCCCCCTTTTTTTGCTCTAATTTAGAGTGCTATGTACGTATCTTATGTATTTTTTATATTTGATTTTGGATGTTCTCTATTTGCCTTCATTTTCTTTATGTGCATGTATTTGAGAAATTCTATTAAAGAACCAATGATGATTAGTAGAGGCCAACCTTACGGTTAGACGAATGGGGTGCCTAACTCTTTTCCCGATTCGTACCTTAGCTTCCGAATCCTTTTTCTCTGGTTAACATTTTCAAGATTAGTATCCATTTTTATTTTTTTAGTTTTTCTCAAAAACTAAGTGGCGACTTTAGTTTAAACAAAAAAGGGTTTTCAAAATTTGGTTTTTAAGGTGTTAAAATATTTTTCAAACATTTTCGAATTCTCTTATTTTTGAACATTTTCCAAAACCCCTAAATCCTAACGCCATAGTCGGTAGTTTGATTTTATGTCGCATAAATTATGGTTATACTTCGCATATTTGTACTTGATGCTTTAGCAAGTTGTACTCCGTGCCATACTGTGTTTATATGCCATGCTATAATTAATTGCACACGAAAAACATATTGCACATCATGAGCATCCCTATATTTCATCTTGGGTTATCGGAGTTCCTTCGTATCTTTCAAAATTGGGTTGGGTTTCGCGGGGTTCACCATTTTATTTTGAAAAAATAATAAAAAATTAAACCATAGGGTTGGTACCGTGATTGATGGGATAGAAATATTGTGATATTGGCTAAATGCCCTGATTGTGATATTGTCTATATGCCCTAATTTAATTTTTGTGATGGTTATGCCCCAAGTGCTAAATGCACCTTATTGTTTATGATGTATATTTTTGGTGAAGGCAGTTCGGGTGGCATAATAATAGAAGTTAGATTTCGCGATCCCGCGTTTGACCTTGACCTGAGATTCGAGAGTCTAAGTGTTGACTTGTCCACGCCCTTGCCGTCAGTGATGACTTCGCTAGACACTTAGTCTGCTACGTAGTCATCCCACACTTAAGGAACGCTCTTTGTCGGTCGTAGACTTGGTCAGCGTAATTGGGATCATGGGTTTTAGGATGGTTCACCTCGGTTTGGGAGAGCCTACGATAACTGAAGTTTAAATTTGGATTAAAAACAAATTTTAATTGCATCGCATTCATCTGCATCACTTATTTGCACAATTGCTCTTATACACGCTTACCATGTTGAAACATTAAATTGTCTATCTCTTTGACCGTAAATTGTATTGGGTTTTATACGATATGTATTGTAGAATATTTTGTTGTGAGTTTGTTAGAAGGTTTAGGGTTTTTGCTTCTAGGCTTTGGCTCATGGCATTCGTACCACAGGTGAAGAAGAAGGACTGTTTGACGAGGTTGCACCCGTTGTAGAAGAAGGCTTCGAGGAACAGGATGAGTGGCAGGAGCCAGCATACCCTGACAATGCGAATTGAAAATTTTGAATTTTCTCCTTTCTTTTTGGTTCTTTTGCTTAGTTTCCATGGGCATATTGTAATCTTGTGAAATTTTTTGGATGACTATAATCATTAAGTATTTTGAACAAATTCTGAACTATTAATATTGTAGTAATTATCATATGTAATTATGAATGTTCGGCTAGAATATCTTCCTTATTTATAGTTATATATGTCTCGACATGCCCGAAGGATGGGGCACCACAGTTGGTATCAGAGCCTAGATTTAGTGAATCTTCTTGAAAAATAGGAGATCGCGACGTCTGTAGTGTAGAAAACTCTATAGAGTGCCTATAATATTAAGTTATCACGTATAATTTTAACAACTTTAAATCTTTACCTTAGGACTTTCTCTATATTTCTTTCTTTAGAATGGCATTCGATGTAGAACTAACTGGGAAACCATGGGCAGCATCAAAATCAGAGGACTCAGATCTGGAGGAAGAACCTACTGAAGAGCAAGACCCGATAGACGTATTTTTGTTAGTATGGATGTTTCTAGACGAGTGGCCAGCTCAGGGAAAAGAAAAGGTTGAGAAAGTAGGAGCAAACGAAGAACCTGACATAGTAGGAGATGAGGTAGACTTCGGAGCGGACGAAGAGGAGGGACTTGAGGACGATGATGAGAACAAGGAGCGAGCCATCATCTTCTTTTATAATCCGCTAGAGGCGCCGCCACCAGAGCTAGATGATGATGAGGCAACGGATGCAGTAATCTACTAGAGCCGCCAGGACTACCACAAAGACTATCGTATCGGAGTATGAGTGTATGCAAGGGTATTTCCTGAAAGGACATGAAAATGGAAAAAGCCAGAGTCTTTTCTGAGGTACATGGGTTCGCTGAGGATATTAGAGCGGTGCTACAAGACCACCTACCATCTAAAGGTACCACTGGGATTCAAAAGACTATTAGGGATAGGATGGATGCAAAGTTGATGCAGACATAGAAACCAAGGGATAGAAGAGGAATCATCAACCCACGCAACCCAATAATCGACTTTAACAGTCTGGAAATGTACCTGGAGATACCAATTGCCATAATCAACAGGGCTTGTGTGAGGCCGGAGGGCTTCTGGCATGTGGAAGTGCAGTGGCGCTGCTACAGCATTTATGAAGTGACTTGGGAACACGAGACAACTGTTCGCCACTTTTATCCGCGTTTGTTTGTTTAGACTTTAGTACGCTAGGTGCTGTACTTTCTCTTTTGTTTGAAGATTGTGTGTATGCTATGTGAACTTTTTGAGAACCTCGTACCGGTTATGTGTTGAATAAAATGTAAGTACTCATTGTTAAATTCTTTATAAACTTTCTCAAATTCATAAGTTATCTCATAACCTCTAATTAAAATCTACAATATCCAAAAAAAAATGAAGACAATTAAGAATGGAAACAATCCCCTAATCTCGACACTCTCTTAGATAGTTAGTAGACGATCAGACCACCGATAAGTTGACTAACCCTTAGATGATAAGGCACTAGGAGTAGCTTAAGTTATGAGAAAAACACCGTTAAAATCCCATAATTTCACCCTTACGAGTTTCTTTTCCCAAAACTTTTGTATCAACTTCTATACCGGTTAGAGTACTTTGCTTATCTTTCCTTCTAATAGCACCGGTCCTCAACAATGCTATCCTGTATCATTCATTGGTAATCCTTCTACACCCAAGTCTTGTTGGTAACCCTATCGAAAAATTTCTCATAGAAAATACCATTGTCCTTGAAGTTTTCCTTGGCTAAGTCATGCCTTCACCTTTGATTGTCCTTAAATGCACGCCATCATCCTTGAACTCGCTCTCTATTCGTAGAACTCAACGTCGTTCGATATTACCAAGATCCTTTACCACCATTCATTCTAAACTTCGACACCATATCCGACTGAAATAATTTTGAAAACTCTTGAAATTCCATCATGGGGAGTTAACTTGGATGCTTGGATTGAAATACGTTAGGCCGACGTAATTTCAGGGTAAATATCCATTTTGGCTACCCATTGCTTAGACATACCTTTGTCAAGGTCTGATACTGTACATATTGATTCCGAGAGTATCCTTTTTGCAATATTCATTAATTGCTAATCTTTTGACCTCTCAACCTGAGTCAACGGTGATTGCTTTAACCATGACCCCATGCCTTTAAACCATTTGGGAGTTCATTCTAAGATGCTCTAACCCCAGCTACATTTCATGCTTATACTATTTGAAATCCTCAGCTAAGCGCTTATCAAGCCACTGCCATATGGTAACCTTCTCTAAAACCGATAAATTGAGCTGACCATCCTTATTGAACTCCACGTATGTTTTTGCCCCTTAATCCTCAAAACCCTGCCCCATAGATCTGTGAGAGACTACGACGAACGTCAGGATAGTACATTAAAAGGGTTTAACACTTTCATGGAAGATTAGGACAATGCACGGAACCCTCTTAACACCTCTTCGAATCGCAAGGTAACCTTTCCTCAACATTACAACTCAAAGTATCGTCAACGTCTGTGCTTAATGAAGTTTTGAAGATCGAAACCCCCGACTGCAGGAATGATTAAGTAAGGATTTACTCAACTGATTACACCTTTTCAAAAGCCCCAACAAGTGGAACTGTGCCATCAACAATTTGTAGTTAGGAATAACAATTTCACACTAAGGGACTATGACATCACTATGTGACAAAGTTTAAACTTTCCTAGACTAGTTCATAGCAAACCCACACATCCAACGAATTGGAAAGCGAAAGATTCATGCCGACGGTAGGGAAGTGAGAAGCAAAAGGCAACCTTAAGCTTAGGGAATCCTTAGTATGCAAGTAACAAAAGAATATCTGTACGTATCAATATTCACGTCAACTTTTTCCACCAAAATGATAGTATCTGAGTCTGGCTATCCCCTCTTTCAATGGAGAATTTCTGACAACGATATGAGCATCAGGAGCTTAATGGAGAGTTTACCATCAAACAACAATCGATCACGTGACTCAATATTTTCCTCAGACATATCTTTTATCATGATTCAATTGAAGAGTCATCCAAACCCTATGAGCCAGTACGTGAAGGACAGCGACGAAAACTAAGAGAAGTAATACAACGCTTAGAAAGATTGGAATAAGGAAGAGGATAGATGATTATTATGGACTTCATCGTCAGGATTTGTCAAGATCGCTTCAAGAGCACGATAACATTCGAGTTATAATGAATGGCCTCACTAAGATCCCTCACTTTCTATCGGTTAGACCTCACAACGTATCGGTAGTGACAATCAAAAAGTATATTCGTAAAATTTTATACCAACGAAGGTTCTTTACCATACCTAAACGAGACCTGCATCTTACTTGGACAGTCTAAACCATCGGTTCTGAACCATCAAAAGTATGTTAAGAGTAGGCATAAATGAGATTAAAGGAAACCCTTATTTTCGGTCAAAGCCGCTTACAATAACAAGTTTCCAACTAGCCTTTGCAATCATATGAGATTTTATGTGTAAACAACACTGCGAGATTTTCAATATATGGAATAGAACAGAAAAGAAACTGCTTAGTCAGAATAGATCTTTGCTAGTCAATGAAGTGAGACCTGTAATACAATAATAGAAATTCATATAAAACATATAATGGTAGCCCAGCTGTGACGATCTTTGGTGAAGAACGATGGAATCTCATTGAATAAGACTTTTCATGCAAATAGGGAGATTGAGTGTCATGCTTTCACCTTAAAAGTAGAACCAACTTTAGCAAACAGTTCGATGACCATTTTTCCTTTTCTCTTCCTTAAAGATGGCGGGACAAAGACAAAATCATTGGCGTTCAGCAAAAGTAAGTGAAACTGAAAAGGAAGTGGAAGTCCCGAGCCTAGCACGAATTTTTCAAGATCTAACAGCCAACTTGGATCGATTGCAAGGGAAGGTACCCCAGGAAAGATCATGATACTTATCTGACCTAAGGGTACATAATATCCCAGCACTTGAGAGGAAAAATCTTTCCCGAACAGCTGAGGTTTGGATTAAGGCCACAAAGCAACAACAACCAACTGTAAGGACTTGTTATAGGTGCAACCAGCCAGAACATAAAATGATGCACTGCCCGATGAGGATTGGAGAAGGCAATCAAGGAGGACCACTACGAAATAACAAAAAGATCATACGCTCGAAACCTTACCCTCAACATGACCAACGAGAACAACTAGGAAAAAGGGCACCAAAATTAAAATATGTTATCAGTGTCGGAAGCCCGGACATAAAAAGTATGAATGTCCACTGTAAAAAGAATTAAACTACAACCATTGTCAACTAGGCCAGGGATGCAAGGATCAAACAAATTCATTGCAGCAAGGAACAAATGGTGTGAAAAAAGGTGGTGCAACCTGACCAACCAGATGGCGATGAGGGAAGTGTCCGCCGTTCACAAGAAACAGGCTCAACGATCTGCTTTAATTGTAATAAGTTTTGGACATAAGAAGTTTGAATGCCCACTACCAAGGGGAAGAAACTATAATATTCGTAAAAAGGGAATGAGCGGTTTGGAAAGGATGAAATAGGTTGACCGACAAGAGAATCACTGGACAGAAGGCTCGCCTTCCCAAGAAAAGAAGAAGTATCAGTTAATGATCAGAGGTACGCTAAGTTTCTTTTTTGTTACATTATCTTGGGAAAATGATACGCTTAAAGGAAAAAAGCTTTTAAGTTAGAACTAGACAAACAATCTTCGCGCCACAAGTATGCGATGTGATTATTGAGAACTTCGTAGTAATCGGTTTAAGAAATTAGTAAGAATTAACAACAATTTCCCTAAAATGTTGAACGTATAAACCCGACCTTGTCCACACCATCAATAACAAACAATTCAAGGACACAACTTCGAAGAGAAGAAATGTAAGTAATCATCCACAACCTTTCGCATGAATTTTTGAGAATGAAATTTATTTAAGGGGGGTAGATTGTAACACTCCGGTCCGGACCTTAGTAGTAACCACCTAAATTGTAACAACCCGACCCGGATCCTAGTTGCAACAGCCCGGACTGTAACTACTCGTGGAACGATCTAAGTCCAAATCCTAGTATTAGCGACAGATAAATAATAAAAACCTGGGTCGCTACATAAACAAGGAAAACCCTAATTAGCCTAAGAAACCCAAAGTGACACGAAACCCTAATTTTAACCCGCAAATCCTAAAAGAGACTAAATACTCAGAGGCAAAGCTCTAACAATTAGAAAAGTCTCGAAATAGCTTAAATTAAGTAAATAATATAAAATATTAATTAAAAATCAAAAATTTTCATAATTAAAATAAAATGACTATCTTGCCCCATAGTACAGCAAAAAGTCTTAAAAATTTAAAATTTGACACATGGACACCCAAAATCAGATATTTATACATAATTAATTAATAAAAATATAAAATAACAACAAAGATGACCAAATTTCCCTTGCATGGCTGGCCACCTAGGAATTTGTGCCCAAAAAGCTACTTTTTGCCTTTTTAAGCTTAAAAATGAGAAAAATAATGTATAAATTAAGCATTATTTTGTCCCAATATTTTTTATACAAGTAATATACATAATAATATAATGATATAAGTCAACAAAAGCAAACAAATAATTATTTAAAGTCTCTACACAATAAATAAGTCAAAAAGTCAATTCTAATCAAACTAGCTTAATTTAGCTTAAAAGCCTACACCCATTTAATTAATTACTATTAAAATTATAATAAATCATGAAAAGACTAAATTAATTATAAATACATCAATATAATAAGTTTTAGTATATTTAGATACATAAAATTAATATTTTATGTATTTATATACACAAAAATGCACTAAAATACAATTTAAAATCCAAATTAATTACCAAAATAGCTTTTTAGTCTCCCAAACACTGCATGGCCAAAATTTACCTGCCCCAAGTCTGATTTTTGTAAGTCTCGAGCAATTCCCACCTCCCATGCAACCTATTAGAGTTTAAATAAATTCAAATTTTAATTTATTATAATAATTACCCCTCATTTTAAATTTTTCTATAAGAATACACCCAAACACTCTTCTCCCATATACATTTCGGTTGAGAGAGTGTGAGAAGAAGGCTCCAAAAATTTTAAGTGTTCTAAGAGAGAAGAAGGAGAGAAGAAGAAAAAAGGAAGGAAGAGAAAGAAAGAAAGGCTTAAGGGAGGTATAATAAAGCTAAGTCGTACTTTCCTTCACCCATTTGAGCATCAAAAGAGGTAAGTAGCACCCTTAAACCTTCTGATATTCTCCCCTAAGATACCCTGCAATCCATCTCTATAAGCAACCCTAAAGGAAAGAAACAAAAATAACTCAAAAATGCGTCGTAGGAGTTATTTAAGGACTGTTTATGTATAAGTAAGTCTTGTATGTATTTGCATATGTGTATCTTTGAGTTTTATGCCCTAAACATGTTCTGGACATTTGGTTTATGCGAGCTTATAATATGCATGCAAAGAAAACATATCAAAAATGTACACAACATAAGCTAAGCAACCAAAACCCTAAGTAGCCTGATTTTCTAGACTTACTCACTTTCAGCCACCAACTTTAAATCATCATAACTAAATGTAGAAAAATGGTCTTAAAGTGATTTTTGCACCCAGATCTAGAGGTTTGAGTTATTGTTCATACAAAATTGGTTTGAAGTGATTTCGTTGGGTAGAACTCCAAATATCTTATTTTTTCCAAAGAGTGTCAGATCTTGACCACTCTGAGTTGTAGACCAAAAAATCCTAAGTTAAAGCGAGAACCGAGCTTCTATCAAAACATAAATGTTGTAGAGGACACAGTTATCCTTCTTTCCGACAAAAATGAACCAAAACTATGAAGCTTTGATGAGTCAAAACACTTCCTAAAGTCTCTGTTAAGGTTCAATGACTCACAGACCTCTCTGCCCCACATTTTTGTGAGACCAAAAATCTAATTTTTTAGAAACCAAATACAAAAGTGGTAAACATGAAAGTTGTAGATAAAATATTAAAATAATTACTGAGCAAAAAGCATCCCAAAATACCCTCGGATGGTATCCAAAGACTTTGTGAATTCTCTGTTAAAAACGCACTCTGCAAACCTTTTCTAGGGTGATTGAACCTTTTTATAAATTGGCCAATATCTCAAACTTTTTTTCAAATAACTTGCCTTTGCACAAAACATGAAACGTATAGGGAACACCTTAAACTAGAACCTCACCAAAGATCAGAGCCGTATCCCTTGATTTCATGTCTCAAAACAGTGGCCAACAGAGGTCCAATTTCTAAGATTTTCTCTGTACAATGCTGAATGATTTTTTAGTAAAATAAAATAAATGACCTTTTTACTTTAGGAGCTGACCTTGGTAATAAATATAAAAGTTGTAGGAAATATTTTTATCTAATTGTCGTTCAAATTTCATAAATTAAATCAATGTTTAAGTGCCTAAGAACACTGTCGCATCTGTAAAACTAACTATTAAACTTTTACCTAAAATTGGCTAAGTGTTCTAATGACATGTTACTTATGAAACTTGAGTTTGTGAACCTTATATGAACTTTATATGGATATTGTGAATGTTTGGTGTATGAAAATAAAAATTTTAACGAAATGAACCCATGTCGGTGTAGACACCCCAATTTGACATCGCCTAATCTTAGGCGAATTCGGTAATGAAAACAGGTGGAATAGTGCCTCAGTACGATTCACGGGAAGTGATCTAAGCTCGGTATTTGAATCCAAAACTTTCAAACCAATGAAATTTTGTCGAACCATCGAAACTTGCTGCCCAAGTAAGGCGACCTCCATGTTCAATGTGGCGACCGCCATAGAACCTCTTGGAAACCGTAGCCAAAAGTGGCGACCGCCAACTCGCAACTTGGCGACCGCTAACTTGAAAAATCCTGACGTGTCTCAGAACGTGTCAGCATCTCATTGGTTGAAAAATTTTATAAATACTGTACCCCCTGGTACGTTTTTAGGACAGAATTTGAGTGTGAGGTTAGTGAGGGAAGCTCTACTGAGTTGTTGAGCTATTCCGACCCCCGACGTCGAACCCCTGCCGAGATATCGAGTCCCAAACCTCTGACGCCTACATTGGAACTTTTGCTTGGATCACCACTCGAGGATTGACACATCGAAGCACATTCCCCCAATTTGATGATTCTTAAGCAATCCAGGTACCTCCCTTGGATCACCGTTCTTCCTAACTTTATTTTCTCTCTTTCGTGGTGATCGGGTTATATTTAATCTTAATTCATGTATTCCTTTTTATTTACATAGTTAATCTTGTTCATCATTTACATTGCTTTATTTAATTTAGTTGCTTTAATTTTATTTAATTTAGTTACTTCAATTTCTTAGTTTACATTTTCACACTAAGCATATTATCTTTTTCTTTAATTAATTCATCAAATTAGTGCTAACATGATTTAACGATACGACTAAATAATGTC
>JAOTRH010049261.1:0-19498 GCA_034768845.1 Heliamphora exappendiculata | reverse complement strand
TTCAACGTATTCGGGACTTCTTGAAGCTTTTCGACAAGTTTCATAAAGGTATAATGCTATTAAGATTAATATAGTTCGGTGTTTTCATGAAAAATGCATACGTCATTTTTTTTACGGTCACGACGTCGGTTCAAATTTTTTTTCCGCTCCAACAAATATGTGGTCCCCCACAAGGTTATCTCAGTTAACGGTTCGTACTTCCAAGGTGAAGTCCTAGACCTCTTCGAAGGAAACCAGATAGTGGTCCACAAGTCATCACCGTATCGATTACAGACCAATGGCGCAATCGAGGGAGCAAACAAGAACATCAAGAAAATCCTGCAAGAGATGATCAGCTCACATAAAGATTAGCCAGAGCATCTACCGTTTGCACTGTAGGGGTATAAGATGTTAATTAGAGCTTCAATAGGAACCACGCCTTACTCTTTAGTATATGGAATGGAAGTTGTGTTTTCCATTGAAGTGAAAATCCCTTCAGTGAGAGTAGTGGCTGAGGCCAACATCCCAGAAGCAGAATGAAAGATAAACCGGATGGAAGTGCTACTTTTGTTTAATAAAAGAAGGTTATAGGCTCTATTTCATAAACAAGAGTACCAAAGGAGGATAGCTCAAGCGTTTAACAAGAAGGTTAAAACTTGAGATCTAAGAGAAGGTGACTTGGTTCTTAAGGAAATCAGGGCTTCTATTTTTGATCTAAGGGGCAAGTTCATGCCAAACTAGGCTGGGCAGGGCTGTGCCGTATCTAATTAAGACCATCAAGATCGGTGGCGCCGTAATCATCATGGATCTGGATGGTAACATGTTCTCCACCCCGTTCAACTTGGACTAGCTCAAAAAGTGCTACTGTTGAGAGAAAAATAAAATAAAAATAAAAGTTTGCTAGGTTAAAAATCAAAAGGCAGCCCAAGCAAAAGTTAGAGTAGCCCGCAAAGCCAAAAATCCAAAAGGGAGACATTGGCAAAAGTTAGGGCATCATAAAAGGAGAGTGTTAATATTCGAGAATAAATCATGCCCGAACTACGTTATGGCCAGATTCTAGTTATTAGAATACGTAAGAAGCTTTTTTAAAAAAGTCTGATAACTTTATTTGTTTTAACCATCTTTGGATCCGAGTAATGATCAAAGTAAATTTATCCTTGAATTCTGATAATAAGGTCATTTAAATTGTGAAAGTAAAAAAACTTTAAATAATTTGAAACCTTTTTCAGATAAACGTTAGATTTTCATTACTTCAGCTGCGATTACAAGGCTTTGAAAATAAGGCGTGCAAGTCCCAGACTCTAAAACAAAAAGAAAGCTATGAAATCTTGAAAAGCAAAGCAGGTCCCTTAGATCTTCCTCCTCTTTGCCTCTTGTCCTTTCTCTACTTTATTTCTCTTCTCTCTATCTTGGATCAGTCATGCCTTTTACTCTTCGAGAAACTCAGGGTACTGTAGCTCCTGCATCTCCATCAGTGAATGAGATGGCCAAGCCTTCTGATACTTCACCAAAAATAGGGTATGAAGGGAAGATGAATACATGTGACCTTGTACGCCGTGGAATATGGTTTGACCATGACCAAACTACCTCATAATCCGGTGTTGATAATAGAAAGTGGATTATCATAAGCCGATCAGCAACACACCAAGATGGTCCATAGTAGTCAAAGTCATGGTATAGATCTGCCACCAAGAACACTGCTAGGTGATATCTGTCCCCGTCAACATGGAAAGATACTATCTCTAAGCTATCTCAGTGGTGCATATTGGGTAGAAAGGGCCATGAATGAGAGCAGCAACACTATGCCTATCTATGGCCGATTTTGGCATGAGATTCACTTACTTCATCAGCCAGTTCTACAAAAGAGATAAGAGGAAAAACCAAGAGAAATCAGTTAAAGGAGAGATGTGTGAGGAAATAAATAAAGAAATAAAGCAAAAGGAGAGAAGAGCGGTGAACGCGAACGCATAATTAATTTTGTAAAAATGGTCGACAAGGACTATGAGATGGACGGAGGGCATGATGATGGGCCCTGGGAGCCTGAACCTGAACTAGATGAAGTGGTAGAAGAGGGTGCGAGTAGCTGTGGAGGACATGATGATGGGCTCTAGGAGTCCGAGCCTAAACTAGATGAAAGGGTAGATGAGGCTAGACAAGGAAATAAGAAAGTGCCCTCAGAAGATGTTAAAGTACATGACTAAACACAAGCAAGCAGCGAATTTTGGGTACTCGTGGCCTACGAACCAGTATGAATGCACTCGTGATGGTTGTGTTGGGGTGAAATTAGCCCACTTGAGTGCACAATGGAGGGGCTCGACAGGAGTTCACAAGGGGGATAAATCGACCGTCGAAGACTCGTGGAAGAGGCAAGTGGGAGGTGATTAATCTGTAAATATGCTCCTTTAATGAGAAGGAGTTGTGTAAAGCTGTGTTTTTATGATGGACCAAGGATATAGTGTTTTCAACTGGTTATGGGCTTTAAAAAGGTGGAAATGTTAAAAGGCATACCAATAGAGGATTGCAAGAAAGGAATAGTTTTTGGGTGTTACCTGAAGCAGTAGAGGAACGACAGCAAAGGTAGTGGTCGTGCCTCGATGAACAGCATCCAGGCCAATCAGAGTCTCGACAAGACCATCAGGATAAAGTCCTTTTCTGACCACATCTGACTCGCAATGTCAACTAGAAAAGAGCTAACTAGTCCATCAAACGAAATGAAGAGGTAACATGCAAGTAGGAAGAAGCATAAAGCATAACGATGCCGTAACTAAATGCTGAGATCATCAAGATTGTCGGGAGGACGAAATCTGTCTATAATTCGAGGAATGTTAAGGCAATCATCGGATGTCAGAAGGGAAGTCTCTTTCTCAGATAGGTCACAAAGGCACATCACTTGTTGTCAGTTAGAAAGGAAGGGAGTCGGCACTACAACGGTCTTTCATGGAGTAAGATCCAGAATGGCGGGAAACTTTTCTATGGTGGGGCATAATTCTTCAAGGCCAATGCAGAAAACATGAGACTGTGGATCCCATAGCCATGTAGTAGCTCTTAATAGTGGTTCATTGATCTTTACAACACTTACAGAAAAGAAGGAGTTGATACCGAAGAACACAAAGTTGAGACGCTCAACGGTTGAAAACTCCTCTATCCATGTAGAGAGGGAGCTATGAAAGGAATCAATTATGCTGAAAGAGACAACATAAGCATCACACGATCTGTCCATGCCTGATCAAATTGTGAGAAGGGGATACGGTTTGAGCAAACTAAATAAAAAAAGGTAATAAAATGAAGAAAAGGATAGAGACAAACCCGGGTGATGTCGACTCTGAACACCAGGATTGATGGAACTGGAACATAAAGGGTGAAAGGATAGCTTACCACAAAGACTGTGACGTTCCATGGAATCTCTATAGGTCCTACACTGGCCACTCTAGAAGCCCCAGCTATTGCTACTCCGAAAGCCTCAGCTCCTACCTCCGTTACTCTCGCTCTCCTCCTACCTCTACCAGCTACAGGAACCCCTCCAACAGTGGGTCGAGGGACTATCGGTCCCATCGGTCCCATTAGATGGAGTAAATATTCAATACTCTTGGAGCAAGCCTCGGTGGTGCTCCAACTTCACAATTATTGGTGTGTTTAGTGGGATCTATCATTTTTGTTATTATTTTATTTAACATGTGAAGATATATCATCCTGTGATTTGAATGGAGCATTTCTCCAAAAGCATTGAATAATTATTCCATTAGATTCCCTCTCGCCATAGTTATATAGTTGCTTACGGGCTCCAGTAGTGCAGATGTATGGATGCCAACCACCTCTAGCATGATGTCAAGTCCGTTCACAATGTCTGTCTGACGCATAAGAGTTAGAGGAGGCACTGGGATCTAGAAATGATTGAGATTGAGGGACTGTCGGATAACCCTATCTCCTAGGTGCCACTCCCGATAAAAGGGGCCCTCTAGAAGAACTCGCAATTCGAAGGTGCCACGGCTGCGTATCACGTCTGCGCCAGCTCTCTCCTCCATCCCCCGCTAAACATCCCATTGGACTTGCAAAAGAGGGGAAAAAACAACATAATAGAATAAGAATAGAATGAAAACAATGAACAATGACAAGGGTAGAACAGAATAAGAATAGAGCAATGAATAATGAACAGTGATAGAGCAATGAATAGTGAACAATGATTGAGCAGTGAATAGTGAACAATGAGCATTAATAAGAATCGAGAATGGAAGATATACCTGATCGGGAGTCAGCTGATCTAAGAACTATTGAAATCTGTCTAAACTCTTACCTCCAGGCTTTGTCCCCTTGAATCCCCTTGCCCACCGAGGAACATAGGGAATGACTAGAGGATTCTCATGAGAGTCCGTCGGGACATGCACCCCGAGGAGCTCGTAACTCCACAATTGTAAAAGAAAGGGTCAGCAGAAGAACGGATAACATATATGAGAATCAATGAAAGTACAGAAGAAAGATAAAAAGGTATACCTCTCAAATCCTCCAGTATCCCACGATGCTGAGCTCTTGCGGGATCTGTGTCACTGCCCTCATAGAGCCATAGAGAGTGGCAAGGGCAGTGCCTCCCCAGTCATAAGCAGCGACTCGGTCCAAGTGAAAGAGTGCTCCCAGATAATGCAGGTAAATAGTGTTCTCCTTGTTTGCAAACAAGGGGATACCAAACATATATAGTAAAAAGGCCCGAGTGACCCACTCAGAATGCTGGGGCTCTATGTAATGAAAGTGTCGAAAATGAGTATAAAACTAGGTATACCAAACATAACCCTGGTCCATTTGAGTCAGAATGGTGCTAAAGAAAAAAAATCAAAGCCTTTGTGGAACATGGAATATTCAGATCGAAGGGAATGGGGTCAACACCGACGCGGATGCCAGTAATCATGGTGGAGTCTAGAGGCATCTGAGTAGCCTCAAATGTAGTAAAGTGAAATGTGTTGGTGGTCTCCCACCATCTCTCGGCCAGTGCATCAACTGTACCTTATCGTTGCTGGTCTCTCCAAGCAATATTATAATCAAGCAAAGCCAGAACCAACAATGAAAGCACGGCTCGGGGTAGGGAGGGTTGCATACCACTTAAAGACATCACCAGAGCTGCCAAATACCCTAATGTATTTGCCAGCCTGTAAAAGCAAAGAGAAGATGATAAGAAGATATAATAAAGCTGTCTGAGCAAGTCAGATGCAAAAAGAATGAAGAAAGAATACCTAGTCATATGCGAACCCTTGGCTAGGTATTCTTAAGTCCAGACGGTGTCTTAGGTCTCTCAAGCCCTAGTGAGCTAGGAAACCTAAGCCCTGGTGCGCCAGGCAAACCCTATTTAAAAATTCTAGTCATATGTGAAGCGTTGTCTAGGTATTCCTAAGTACAGACATTGTCTTAGGTCTCTCAAGCCCTAGTGAGCTAGGCACCCTAAGCCTTGGTGCGCCATGCAAACCCTTTTTTAAAATTCTAATCATATGCGAAGCGTTGCCTAGGTATTCCTAAGTCCAGATGGTGTCTTAGGTCTCTCAAGCCCTAGTGAGCTAAGCACCCTAAGCACTGCTGCGCTAGCCAAACCCTTTTTCAAATCCTAGTCATGTGCGAGGCATTGCCTAAGTATTCCTAAGTCCAGACGGTGTCTTAGGTCTTTCAAGCCCTAGTAAGATAGGCACCCCAAGCCTTGGTGTGTCAGGAAAATCTCGATCAAAAAGCCCTAGTCATATGAGAAGCGTTGTCTAGGTCCTAAGTTCGTAAAACGATTCTTATGTTTGTTAAATCCCGACTCCTCAGGGACCCAAAGCCCTAGTGCGCTAGGCATCATATGTTTTAAACCCCGCTTCTTGGGCACTTGTGTTTTAAATCCTAGTATTTAGGTGTTTTGTTTGAAACTCTAATCGCCCAGGTATTCTGTTAGATCCATAATCCGATGTCCAGGCCCGTTGTCTCGGGTCTCTAGTTTGGAATGTTGAATTTCATTTATTACAAGTCCCTTTTGTTATCAAGGTTTATTAATTAATTATGATATTGCATTTTAACATGGGCAATCTTTTATTTTTCATGTTCTTTAATCACATATCACAAGTAACAGAAAATCCTAAACATGCATCTATGTTTTAGTATAAAGCTACAAGCATGCTCCAACTTTGAAGAAGAAGAAAAGAGGACTTACCGTGTGATTATGGCAAGAGAGGTGGTCGTGTGGCTCACGGAGGAGGAAGTCAGGAGCAACGTCAGTGATCGAAGGCTCGTATCTTTGCATCCCGCTAGGCCTCAGGTGGTGAGAGATTGTGCATATCGAAGAGGGTCAAAGGGAGCAGCAATGCCCTCATCAGCATGTAGATCTAGAAAATTGGCTATCTCGGCCTCAGCAGCCGCTTGGTCTGCTGCCTCCTAGTCTGCAGCCGCTACCCGTGCAGACTGCTCAGCCTCGGTCGCTAGAATATCCATCGCCCCCATAACAGTAAAGGGCTGAGGGTCAGAAGTCCCGTCAGTAGGAAGACTAGAGCTGGAACCCCCAATATCACCAATGGACGTACTATTTGTTGCAAGAAGACTGGAGCTAGAACCCCCAATAGCACCAATAGCACCAATGGACGTACAATCCACGTGGCTTGCCATGTGGAGAAAACACTCAAAAAGCTAGAGAGAAATGAGAGAGCTCGAGAGAGAGTAGAAAGTTAAAGAAAGAAAGAGCGAGTGGTGCAAGTGAGATTTCCTTACGCAGTCTTGGGAGCCTTTAAGGCGTTTGGATGTTGCGACTATTTGGTTTGCGACTGTTTGGTTTGTGAAGCGCTTCCTTGCGACCGCAATCTTTGTTTGAAAAGATTTTTGCGACCACTACTTGTCCCAACGGTCACATCGCGACCTGTATCTTCGAACCCTGCGACTACAAGGTTTGAATATTGCAGACATGTGTTTGATTGCCATCATTGCATTTTGGGGTTTGTGTACTCTCATAAGGATGTGTTTGGTTGCCTATTTTGGGATTTAAAAAAATAGTTTTAAAATCTTGACTCGACTTTTAATTATTTTTTTATCTTGTTCTCGTCCGAATTTTTAGGTCATAACTCGACATATTAATTTGTGATTTTTTCCTGAAAAAATAGTTTTAAAGTCTTGACTCGACTTTTTAATTATTTTTTATCTCGTTTTCGTCTAAATTTTTAGGTATTGACTTGACCTATTAATTTGTGATTTTCTCCTGAAAAAATAGTTTTAAAGTCTTAACTCGACTTTTTAATTATTTTTTTAATTTCGTTCTCGTCCAAATTTTTAGGTCTTGACTCGACCTATTAATTTGTAATTTTCTCCTAAAAATAAATAGTTTTAAAGTCATGACTCGACTTTTTAATTATTTTTTATCACATTCTTGTCAAGATTTTTTAGGTCTTAACTCAGCCTATTAGTTTGTGATTTTCTCCCGATAAAATTAGTTTTAAAGTCTTGACTCGACTTTTTAATTATTTTTGTCCCGTGTTCGTCCCAAATTTTTAGGTTTTGACTCGACCTATTAATTGGTAGTTTTCTCCTGATAAAAACAGTTTGAAATCCTTGATTAGATTTTTTAATTATTTTTTATCCCGTTTTCGTCCCTAATTTTTAGATCTTAATTCGACCTATTAATTTGGGTTGTTTTCTTGTTTAAGATAATTTTTAGGATCTTGATTCGATCTTTTTAATTATTTTTATCCCTGCTTGAGTTATTAGATCTTGACCCGATCTTTGAGATGTTGTTTGTGTATGCTCCTTTAGGTCTTGACTTGACCTTTAGGGTATCTTTTGGCATGTTAGTATTTGCATCTTGTGTTACATCTCGCATCTTGCATCTTTTTCATTTGCCTCAGAATTATGTTTTGGTCTGATCCCTACCAAAGGGGTACTTAGGAAGCTTGATAGAGGTTTGAGTACAACCACCATCATATTAATGATTGTGTGTTTGTAGCCTAAGATTGACAACTCGGTCAAATAGATATTTTCTCTGGATCTTTAACATAACTCGCATCATGCATTACTGCACAAGTTATGTTAAAGAGGGGCAACTATAGACACCTTAATTTGATCTCGCTGAATCTTAGGCTTATCCAGGTGTATCCAATGATGAAAATCAAGTGGGATAAAGTCTCTGAACGGTCGCCGGGAAGTGATTCAAAACTAGTGCTCCGTGAAATTAAATTACAAGATCACAATTTTTGAACCTTGAGGCCGCAACCTTCAAACCTTGCGACTTAATTGTTCACTAGCCCAAGTAATTGCACCCGCAACCTTTGAACCTTGCGACCCCAACTTTGATTGTCATGATTGCAATATGAATCTCTTGAAAATCCTAAAATATGTCACTGTCGCAACATTTATCCTCACGGTCTCTACCTTCAAAGGTGGTGACTGCAAGCTTTGTGAGCCCAGTCTGAGCCTTAAATGTGTCAGTATCTCTTTGGTTGGCATTTTCCATATAAACATACATTTGGTAAGATTTTTGGAAGGACAATTGAAGTACACCGATATTCTGCCGCATTCCAGACCCTAATGATGATATTCTATACATTCCCATTGTCCGAACACTGGAATTAGATTGCTACCCGAGGATTAAATGAACGACCGACACGTCTTATGACTTGAGGATACACTCGAGTTGCACACTTCAGGTACTCTCGTTAGAACCCCGACACTTTTCTCTTCACATTCCTCGGCCCCGTGGAGTGATCGGGTTAATTTCAGTATTTCAATTTCAAACTTGTATGCTTTATTCTTGTCACTTGTTATCAATAGGTTCCATTATCTTAGTTACCTTATTTGCATGTTTAATTATGAATTTTTATTTACATGTTTAATTTGGATTTTGATTGGCTACATCGTTACATTTTAGTTAATTACCCATGCTATCATCGTAGTCTTAATTAAAATAAGCTTAAATAGATTCTGTTTCATGCCATAGTTGTATCACACATTCACACCTAACACATTGTTTCTTAAAAACTTAATAAAAAGTGCTCATATTCTTTGCGGTCACAACAACCAATGTTGCGGGCGTAACAACCAATGTTGCGGGCGTAATCTTTTGGCACTAATATCAGTACAATCACAACATTGTTCCTTGTGATCATAAACTTTTCCCTCATCTTTCTTGCGACCGTGACATTGGGAAGTCACAGCCGCAACCTTTGCCCATTTCCAGTAGCTTATTTTGTTTTTACAGTATCCTATCTTATTTTGTATGATCTTCAATATGCAGTTCATTGTATGGTTTTAACATGATTAGGATTTAGAATTTCCATTCTCTTGCCTTTAAACGCATGATAATTCTAAATGTTATTCATAGTTTAATTTTGGCATAATTATGATTTGCTAGTTTCGTATAAATGAATTCATTCTTTGTATATCGCATGTGGTTTGCATTATGTATCATTTAGTATAAACTTTGCATGCTTTTAGGACTTTGGATTTCTTTGCATGCTTTTGTTTTGTGTTTCATATACCTATACTATGTAATTTTTAGTATTTGATTTCAATTGTTTTCTATTTATCTCTATTTTTTGTATTTGCATGCATTTGAGAAATATAATTAAGAACCAATGATGATTAGTAGATGCCAATCTCACGATTGGGCGAACGGGGTGCCCACCACCTTCCCTGATTCGTATCTTAGCCCCCAAATTCATATTTTCTCTAGTTAAACGTTTTAAAAATTAATGGCTCATTTTTGTTTTTCTTGATTTGTCTTAAAACCAAGTGACAACTTCATTTTTCAATAAAAGCGTTTTTAAGATCTTTTGATTTTTAAGGTGTTAAAGGTTTTCAAAATAACTCTTTAATTTTCTATTTTTGAATAAGATCCAAAATCATGGCACCATATGAGGCTGTTTCTCAAACTTCTTTTGAGTGATATCTGCACGAATGGCCGCATGAACTTTCTTATACATCTCTTCAATGCCATATGGGTCAATTTCTCTCTTGATAAACCCACTAAAACGAGACTAATACTTCTCCGACTCATCTTCTATCAATGTCTACATAACATAATAAAGTCAAAAGTTGTGACTGAAAGTAAGCGTTATCCCACATCATAAAGCATCATCTCGCATCTTAACCCTTACCCTCACATATGCAGCAACATGACCACCATAATTATATTTGCGATGAACCTCAGCATCAAGCTACTTAGAATCCTTTGCGAAACTAGCAAATCTCTTTTCGCTGTGAGGGATATCCAACCCACCATCCAATGCTCCCTGCAATTAACAAGTATTGTACGCTTGTGCAATCACATAAAGAGACAAAACTTATTGTAATAAAGTATGGAACATGTAAATAGTGCTATAATAACACGAATCCCAAAAGTACAAAGAAAATTAGAATGATCAATGTTAAGATGACAACTATTGATGACAACATTCTCTCAAACATATTAAGCCAGGCAATACATTAACTAAAGTACTTATACATAGATAGAGATGGAGAGATGAGAGTGGACTGCGAGAGTCTCCAATGCTCCGGTGCTCGATGCTCAATCACGGCGAAGAGCCTAGGAAAGCTTGCATTTTCAAAAAAATAATAAGAATAAATATTTTAGTTGAAACTTAAACAACAAAATTAGAATCTGTATTGAGAACTTGGAACAAATTTGGTTATTAAAACACAAAACTTGGAACTATGATGTAGCCAAAATGACTACTCATTAGAATTAATCAAAAGAGCACCATACATGTTTAATCAAGCCAACTAAACCAAATGCCACAAATAGCTTTTAAAAAGTAATGGAGATGTTTTATGGAAGTTCTCTTTTCAATTACTCTTGGCATGTCCAGCTTTGTTGTAGCTTCGTTAAAAAAGGTATAATTTGAAATTTCCAGTAAAAACTTAACTAGAGCGTAGTCACTTAGTCTCCCAAAGTTTTCATAGCCAGCTTCAATAGATTGCCAATTACATCCAAATTAGACTTGCACCTAAAATGTAAGCCATGTTAGGGACTAATGGACATTTTGTCAAACGCATACTCTAAATACAAGATGTAGAGTGGTCATATAGGAAAAAATAAAATAAAATTCTCCAGTTGTGCTTCCTTGTGGTTTAGTGGTTTTATATAAAAGAAAAGAGATATACCCATCTTTCATCAATATTAAGTGTTGGAATAACAGGAAAATAATGTGTCTCACCCTTTTCATTGAAAACAAAGCATGTTCCAATTGTTTCTTCATATTCTCCAATCTGTGAGGTAACAAAGATAAGTAAATCATAATTCTTAAGTCAATCCCTCACAACCTACCATGGTCAAGAGAAAGAAACAAAAAAAGAGATCAAACTTGCCCTAAAATAAAAGCAATGAACTATTTCTAATTTAAGACATTACAGTCATTCATCAAGCCCTCAAGAAGAAACATAAACCACAGGAGCCTGACTGTCATAATTCAAGAAATAAATTCAGAAGTTAAACTCTCACCAATAAATACAGGTAAATTTGAACAAAAAGTTCAGCTTAACTAAGAGATGCTCTCTTGAGGTCTACGCAGACACAAGTCTGAGTACTCAATTTTAGCAGTGTGTTGTGTCTTGTGCGTGCAATCGAAGGCTTGTTTTTTGTTTACGTTTTACATTTTATGTTTTTTTGGGAGGGGAATGGAAGTACAAGATAAATACAGTATAATCATAAATTACCACACTCGTCATTTGTCAATCAATAATAAGACCGACTCACCACACAATCACCAACTATATATCGTTGGTGACCTAATGAAGTTATCTGGATTATCCATAAATACATATAACAATAAACAAAAGGTGAAACGATGACGCAAATAATTAGATAATAATATTCAATTCGGTGGATAGTTGGGGTAATGAGATATCTTAAGCAGTACTATAATTTTTGAAATAGGTAGTACTGCTTAAGGAAATATATACCCACCACATACAAGGATTTGAACATCTCGAACAAGAAGGGTGGGTAGAAAAAGCACATAAAAAATGTGGTTTAGATTGCATGCATCCACAATGGATAGAGGAAAAAAAAATTAACCAAGAAAATTATAGCATATCCCTGGGACAAAAAACGTTTTAAAGCCTTCAGCTCACTGTGGCGCCGAGATTTACGGTTTGGTTCAAAAATAGAAAATTCAAGAGTTATGTTGAAAATTTTTAACACCTTGAAAATCAAATGTGTTTGAAAACCCTTTTTGTTGAAAAAAAAATGGAATCGTCACTTGATTTTTGAGAAAAATCAAGAAAAACTAAAATAGGTCACTAATATTTAAAACGTTTAACTAGAGAAAACAATGGTTCATGGGTTAAGGTACGAATCAAAAAAGGTGTTATGCATCCCATTCGCCCAATTGTGAGGTTGCCCTCTACTAATGATCATCGGTTCTTTTAATTAGATTTATCAAATGCATGTAAATACAAAAAATAGGAACAAAGAGAGAACATTCAAAATCAAATAAAAAACATACATAGCATATATAGAACACCAAACAAAGCAACCAATTATAAGAAAGGGACATTAAATCCTAAATATGCAAAATCTAGCTAAGGATAAATGGTGAAAGCCGCATGCGATAAACAAAAGATGAAACTAATTAAGCTAATATGCTCTAATAATGTTAAAACAATACCTAGTAAGCATATCACAATTTTAAACAAAGGTAAGATAATCCTAATAGCTTATGAACATGATAGAAATACACTACAAATTCCACTATGGTAATCAACAGAATACTGTAAAAGGCAAAGATAGGCTGCTGGAATAGAATTGAGCCACTGAAAATAAACAAAAATGGCGACCGAAACATACAGTTTGGTCGCAAGAAAAGGAACCAAAAAGGTTGCGGTTGTGAGGAACAGAATCACACCCGCAAATATGTCAGTGTATTTTGATCACGACCGCAACAATAGGATATTGTGACTACAAGGTATGTGAGTATTTTTTTGATGGACAGTGTATTGAGGTGTTAGTGTCCAGTGTAGGCAAAACATAACTAAGATTGTTTTAATTAAACTATAATGATAGTTAAACAAATTTTCTACAACTAAGCATGTTTTCAAATTTGACAAATCAAGATAATTAAACTTAGTGATATCAAATCTAAAGAATAAACATGTTCACTATCCTACTAATCAGAATAATCAATTTAACACATGATGATTAAACCTAGTGATAACGACACTAGAGACAAGACATGCAATTTAGTAATTAATATTCAAAATTAAAACCCAGTCTCCCCACAGGGGTAGAAAATGTGAGGAGAGAAATGTCGGGGTTCCAACAGAATACCCGAGATGCAACAATCCAGATGAACCCTCGAGCCGTAGAGTGTGGTGATCAGCTATCTGGTCTTCGAGCAGTAGTTTAATTCCAGTATCCAGATCAAAGTTGAGCGAGAGTGTGGATTGGGATGTGAGTTGAGAATGCAGCAGAGTATCGGCGTACTGTAGAATAGTACTCGATAAAGTGGCAGTATATTGATGAAACGAAAAAAGGTCCTTTGAAATCGTACCAAAAGTACGTTTATATAGAGATGCCAGCCAATGAGGTACTGCCACGTTTGATGCTCAGACTGGCTCACAATGCTTGCGATCGTCACCTTTAAAAGTTGCGATCGTGAGGACAAAGGTTGCAACCATGACAAAAGTTAGGATTTTCAAGAGATTCATATGGCGGTCGCAACAATCAAACAAACGATCGCGAGGTTCAAAGGTTACGGTTGGATTACTTGGGCTAGTGAACAACCAGGTCGCAAGGTTTTGAAGGTTGCGACCTCAAAGTCCAAAAGATGTGATCTTGTGGTTTGGTTTTATGGAATACTGGACTTGGATTGCTTCTCGACGATCGTGCGGGGTCATCATTCCCACTTGATTTTTATCATCGGACTCAACTAAATAAGCCTAAGATTTTGCGGGGTCAAATTGGGGTGTCTACAGTTGCCCATCTTTAACACAACTTGCACAATAACGTGTGATGTGAGTTATGTCAAAGATCCATAGATAACATCCATTTGAACGAGCTGCCAATCTTAAGCTACAAAACACACAAGCATACAGATGATGGTAGTCGTGCCCAAACTTATATCGAGCTGTCTACGTACCCCTTTGCTAAGGATCAAACTAAAAACTAGTTTAAGGACAAATGGAAAAGATGCAGGATGTAAAACATGATGCAAATACTAGTAGGTCAAAAGACAGATATCCCAAAGATCGAGTCAAGATCTAAATGGGGGACAAACAAACAAACAAGTTAAATATCAAGTCAAGATCTAATAACTCGGCTGTGGATAAGATAATCACAAGGATCGAGTCAAGATCTTAAAAATTATCTTAATCGGCAAAGTATGAATTAATAGGTCGAGTCAAGACCTAAAAATTTGGGACGAACATGAGATAAAAATAATTAAAAAGTCGAGTAAAGATTTTAAAATTAAATTTATCGAGGGAAAATCACAAATTAATTTGTCGAGTCAAAACCTAAAAAATTGGGATGAAAATACAGGATAAAAATAATTTAAAAGTTGAGTAAAAATTTTAAAATTAAATTTATCAGGAAAAAAACACAAATTAATAAATCGAGTCAAGACCTAGAAATTTGGGACGAAAACATGGGATAAAAATAATTAAAAAGTCGAGTAAAAACTTTAGAATTAAATTTATCGAGAAAAATCACAAATTAATAGGTCGAGTCAAGACCTAGAAATTTAGAAAAAAAACGCGAGATAAAATAATTAAAAAGTCGAATAAAAACTTTAAAATTAAATTTAAATTCCAAAAGAAGCACCCAAACACACCCTTAAGAGTAAACAAAAAACTCCAAAAGGCAATCATGACAAAAATAGGTACACCCACAACATCTACAGTTCGCGGTTGCAATGTGACAGTTGAAACAGCTTGTGGTCACCAGTATCTTTTTGAATAAACCTTGTAGTTGTGAGGAAACCCTTCATAAACCACAAGGTCGCAACATCTGGATGTTGCGATCACAACATCAAAGGGCCTTAAAGACCCCTTAGACGCACGGGGCAGCTCTCATTTCGCATCCTTTTCTCTGACTCTCTCTAGTTCTCTCTACTCTTTCAAACTCTCTCAAGGTTTTTGGCTTTTGAGGCTTTCTTACTTTTCGGCTCATTTCTTATTGTTCCTTCCACATGGTGGGCCACAGACATGGTGACGACATATTTGGGACACGGCGAGGACCTTTTGCCTTTGATAGCTCTTCACTTAGCACCATAGGAGGTGTTGGCTCCAGTGTACTTAGTGGTGGGATTACCGTACCTCAGCCTTCCATTGCTATGGGGGCTATGAACATTCTCGTGACCGAGGCTGAGCGGTCATTACTTCGTACTGTTAAGAACCAGGACAGAGGAGCACGGGCAGCTGTAGATCAGGCGGCAGCAAAGCAGGCAGCTACTGAGGCTGAGATTCTTGACTTTTTGGATCCTTATACTGGTGAGGGGATCCCCACTCCTTTTGACCCTCGTCACTGCGCTTCGGCTCCTCACCGTTTGAGACCCAATGGGATGAGGAGATACGAGCCTCCGATTTTTGATGTTGCTCCCAATCTTCTTCTTCACGAGCCCTAGGACCACCTCTCTCGCCATGATCATGCGATGAGTCTTCTATTATTCTCTTTCAATTCAGAATATTGGAGCATATCTTGTAGCTTTATATTTGAACATAAATGCATGTTTAGGATCCCCTGGTACTTTGAGATATGATGTACGTGACTGAGGAACTTGTAACTAATTGCCCCACCTATAATAACATAACCAATTTAATAAAAGGGACTAATAATGGAAAAAATGCAATTCAAATATATTGTTAATTTTAAAAGGGCAAACCTGAACATTGGACCGAGGACCGAACAAATTACCTGAGCAACTAGAGATTTTGGGATAAACACCTGAATGCTAGGGTTTAAAACATAGATGCCCTGAAAATGGGGCTTAAAACATATAGGTGCTTGAGGAGCAGGGCTTCAGAAAATATGTAGGTGCCTGAGGAGTAGGGCTTTAGAAAATCTAAGGATCGTCACACACACACGAACCTAGGGTTGGGTTTATCTGGCACATCAGGGCTTAGGGTGCCTAGCTCGCTAGGGATTTAGAAAACCTAAGGATCGTCACACACAAGAACCTAGGGTTTGATAGAGGGTTTTCCTGGCACACCAGGGCTTAGGGTGCCTAGCTCACTAAGGCTTTAGAAAACCTAAAGATCGTCACACACACACGAACCTAGGGTTGAGTTTGCTTGGCACAATAGGGCTTAAGGTGCCTAGCTCGCTAGAGTTTTAGAAAACCTAAGGATTATCACACACACACATGAACTTAGGGTTGGGTTTGTCTAGTGCACCAGGGATTAGGGTGCCTAGCTCGAACCTAGGGTTGGGTTTGTCTGGCGCACTAGGGCTTAGGATGCCTAGCTCGCTAGGGATTTAGAAACCTAAAGATCGTCACACACACACGAACTTAGGGTTGGGTTTTCTTGGCACACCAGGGCTTAAGGTGCTTAGCTCGCTAGGACTTTAGAAAACCTAAGGCCCATCACAGACACACGAATCTAGGGTTGGGCTTGCTTGGCGCACCAAGGCTTAGGGTGCTTAGCTCGCTAGGGCTTTAGGAAATCTAAGCATCGTCACACACACACGAACCTAGGGTTGAGCACACCAGTGCTTAAGGTGTCTAGCTTGCTAGAGTTTTAGAAAACTTAAGGATCGTCACAAACACATGAACCTAGGGTTGGGTTTGCTTGGAGCACCAGGGCTTAGGGTGCCTAGCTCACTAAGGCTTAAGAGAATCTAAGATGCTTTCTGGACTTAGGAATACGTAGACAATGCTTCGCATTAGGATTTGATTATTTCTCTTTCTTCATTCTCTTTTGCATCTGTTTTATTCCAACATCTTTATTATATCTTCTGATCATCTTCTTTTTGCTTTTTTAAGTTGGCAGATACATTCGTGGCTTCGGTGGCACAGGTGAGGTGCTGGAGCATAATGCGGCTCTTTCAGCCCCTAGCCGAGCCTTCATCGATGTTTCTAGTTTGGCATGATTCATACCATTGCTGGGTGAGACCAGTAATGACAGAGTTTAGCTGACTGCACTAGCAGAGATGTCACACCCCCGACTCAGAGGCGTGAGATCCTCACTTGAGAACTCATTATACCCTTAACCAAAATTCCTTCAAAAATATTCTCTTGAACTTAGTTAGATATAGGTTTTCACTTATCCCAAATTCTATAATATATAAAGTCTAATTCTTAAAAAATTTGGCAGAGTTTCCTCTATTTTTTGAACTTTCTCAAATTTTACCTGTCGAACTCAAACCACAAGATATATACTCAGGCATCGCCTGGATTTCAATTCACAATCACAGTTCAAACTATTGAATAAATAACAATCACCATCCCATTACAATGATACTCACATTCTAACTGCTATCCATTTTCATCCTTAATTTAAACATCAGCTACTAAACCAGATATCCAAAGTAAAACATTGGTCCACATCCATTCATCGATTGACTACAAGAATAAATTTATGTCATTCTCACAATTATGACATTCATAATTCTCCATAATTTACAAAATGATTACAGTCATCCAATGGATACTCTTCCTTTCCACAAAATATCACTACAGATATATAATTCTCACATTCTCTCAATAGTCATCCAACATCTTTACAAGTTACAATCCAATGATACACAATTTTGAATTTACAAACATAAACATTAACATAAATATTCTCCCTTAGGATTAAACATCTCTGTGAGCATTTCAATTTTACTTGAACCTGTAAAAAAAATTTGTAACCACAAACGTGAGCCGAAACTCGTAAGATAAGACTAAAAACAGTGCAATGCATGATTTGTGAGGTGTGAATGACATGCTGTTATGCAATCATATTCAAATTACTTTTATAACCCATTCTTACACCCCTCATCCCTTCACTCTTTATTTAATTAATCTTAATTCTTTATTATTAGACATTCATTTCAATTCATCTTTCCTCATTCTCATATCTCACTTACATTTTCTTTAATATTTTATCTTTAACTTCCTTTCCACCTTTCATTTTTTATTAATATTGTCAAAAGTTATTTCTGAAAATTTTATTTATATTAGAGTAACTAATAAATGTTAATAAACTCGTACCGGGCCGCTACAAGAGAGGTGGTGGAACACCACAAACAACTTATATTTCACCACATTCGAGGCCACACTGACCCGTTGGACTTCGTCATGATGACAAGCATTCGAGTTGGTGTTGACCCTATTCCTTTTGACTTCACCATCCCACAGTATGCGGAGGCTCTCACCTACTTCCTGGGAACTGTTCCTACCTAAATGGACCAGGTCCACGTTAGGTACTCTTGGTTTCATACCCACTTTTGTCATTTCCACTGTTCAGAGCCCCGCCACTATGAGTGGGTTGCCCAGGCTTTTCTCCTGTACTTGTTCGGTGTCTCCTTGTTTGCGAACAAGGAGAATACCGTTCATCAGCATTACTTGGGAGCCCTAATCCATCTAGATCGAGTGTCCTCTTATGACAAGAGAGGCATGGCTCTCACCACTCTATACGACTCTATGAGGCAAGTGACTCGAATCCCGCAGGAGCTGAGCAAGGTGAGAAACTAGAGGATTTAGGAGATAAACCATTATTTTTGTTTTCTGCATTTTCTTCCATTCACATATATGTTATATGTTCTTCTATTAACCATTTCTTTTGCATCTTTGGAGTTATGAGTTCCTCAGGATGCATGTCCTAGCGAACTCTTACGAGGATCTTCTAGTCATTCCCCGTGCAGCATGGTGGGCGAGGGGATTCAGGGGCACAAAGCCCGAGGGAAAGAGTTTGGATAGATTCTGATAGTTTTTCATCTGATTAACTCCCGATTAGGTACAATTTCTATCTCCCGTTTATTGCTTTGTTCTAATTACTGTCGCTGTTTTCACTATCCTGTTCACTAATCTGTTCACTGATCCATTCACTGATCCGTTTACAGTTTATTGTCCTGTTCACTAATCTATTCACTAATCTGTTCACAGCTTATTGTCTTGTTCACTGATCCGTTCTCTATTCACTGTCATGTTTACTGATCTAACTCTACTTTCTGATATGACTGGATACCTTCTTTCCTTTCCAGGTTCGTTGGGATGTTTGGCAGGGGATGGAGGAGAGGGTTGACGTGGATCTGATGCACAGTTGCAGTATATTCGGGTTGCGGGTCTTATTGGTGGGCCCATTCTGTCAAGAGTGGTGCTTGGGAGAGAGGGTTGTTCCCCAGTCCCAAGGCTTATTAGAGAGAGATCTCCCCCCTTTTTTCATATATTATGATACATTCAAATCCACTATGATACATTTGGTTTTTTTGGCTTCCGTACCCTGAGGTTTCATTTGATGACGGGCCAGGGTGTCCCCTATTACACTTTCATATACATTCGAGCCTTTTACTTCAGATCTTGAATGGTCTTGATTGTATGATACAAATCACTTATGCAAATGAATAAACATGAATGTCATGTATGAAGGTAATAGAATTCATAGAATA